>JAWQFJ010026837.1:0-10000 GCA_034096865.1 Theodoxus fluviatilis | reverse complement strand
GCGGTATTAAGCATGAGTGTAATGGAAAGTAGGTGGGGGCGCCCCAGAGCGCTCTGCGGTATTAAGCATGAGTGTAATGGAAAGTAGGTGGGGGCGCCCCAGAGCGCTCTGCGGTATTAAGCATGAGTGTAATGGAAAGTAGGTGAGGGCGCCCCAGAGCGCTCTGCGGTATTAAGCATGAGTGTAATGGAAAGTAGGTGGGGGCGCCCCAGAGCGCTCTGCGGTATTAAGCATGAGTGTAATGGACAGTACATCAGAGCGCCACAGAGCTTTCTGCCGTACTAAGCATGAGTGTAATGGACAGTACATCAGAGCGCCCCAGAGCGCTCTACCTTTTTAAGCATGAGTGTAATGGAAAGTAGGTCAGAGCGCCCCGAATCGCTCGTCTTATACAACGCGCGTTTCATTAAAGTAGGAGAAAGTCAAGTTTTCCCCAATTATTCGCCTGTAACAAGTCGTGTAGGGAGACATGGTGGGCCGTGTAGAGAGACATGGTGGGCCGTGTAGAGAGACATGTTGGACCGTGTAGGGAGACATGGTGGGCCGTGTAGGGAGACATGGTGGGCCGTGTAGGGAGACATGGTAGGCCGTGTAGGGAGACATGTTGGACCGTGTAGGGAGACATGGTAGGCCGTGTAGGGAGACATGTTGGACCGTGTAGGGAGACATGGTGGGCCGTGTAGGGAGACATGTTGGACCGTGTAGGGAGACATGGTGGGCCGTGTAGGGAGACATGTTGGACCGTGTAGGGAGACATGGTGGGCCGTGTAGGGAGACATGTTGGACCGTGTAGGGAGACATGGTGGGCCGTGTAGGGAGACATGGTGGGCCGTGTAGAGAGACATGGTGGGCCGTGTAGGGAGACATGTTGGACCGTGTAGGGAGACATGTTGGACCGTGTAGGGAGACATGTTGGACCGTGTAGGGAGACATGTTGGACCGTGTAGGGAGACATGGTGGGCCGTGTAGGGAGACATGTTGGACCGTGTAGAGAGACATGGTGGGCCGTGTAGGGAGACATGTTGGACCGTGTAGGGAGACATGTTGGACCGTGTAGGGAGACATGGTGGGCCGTGTAGGGAGACATGTTGGACCGTGTAGGGAGACATGGTGGGCCGTGTAGGGAGACATGGTAGGCCGTGTAGGGAGACATAGTGGGCCGTGTAGGGAGACATGGTGGGCCGTGTAGGGAGACATGATGGGTCGTGTAGGAAGACATGGTGGGCCGTGTAGGGAGACATGGTGGGCCGTGTAGAGAGACATGGTGGGCCGTGTAGAGAGACATGGTGGGCCGTGTAGAGAGACATGGTGGGCCGTGTAGGGAGACATGGTGGGCCGTGTAGGGGGACATGGTGGGCCGTGTAGGGAGACATGGTGGGCCGTGTAGAGAGACAGTGTGGGCCGTGTAGGGAGACATGGTGGGCCGTGTAGGGAGACATGATGGGCCGTGTAGGGAGACATGATGGACCGTGTAGGGAGACATGATGGGCCGTGTAGGGAGACACGGTGAGCCGTGTAGGGAGACAGTGTGGGCCGTGTAGGGAGACATGGTGGGCCGTGTAGGGAGACATGGTGGGCCGTGTAGAGAGACATGATGGGCCGTGTAGGGAGACATAGTGGGCCGTGTAGGGAGACATGGTGGGCCGTGTAGAGCAACAGTGTGGGCCATGTAGGGAGACATGGTGGGCCGTGTAGGGAGACATGGTGGTTCGTGTAGGGAGACATGATGGGCCGTGTAGGGAGACATGATGGGCCGTGTAGGGAGACATGGTGGGCCGTGTAGGGAGACACGGTGGTCCGTGTAGGGAGACATGGTGGGCCGTGTAGGGAGACATGGTGGGCCGTGTAGAGAGACATGATGAGCCGTGTAGGGAGACATGGTGGGCCGTGTAGGGAGACATGGTGGGCCGTGTAGAGAGACATGATGAGCCGTGTAGGGAGACATGGTGGACCGTGTAGGGAGACATGGTGGGCCGTGTAGGGAGACATGGTGGGCCGTGTAGGGAGACATGGTAGGCCGTGTAGGGAGACATGTTGGACCGTGTAGGGAGACATGGTAGGCCGTGTAGGGTGACATGTTGGACCGTGTAGGGAGACATGGTGGGCCGTGTAGGGAGACATGTTGGACCGTGTAGGGAGACATGGTGGGCCGTGTAGGGAGACATGTTGGACCGTGTAGGGAGACATGGTGGGCCGTGTAGGGAGACATGTTGGACCGTGTAGGGAGACATGGTGGGCCGTGTAGGGAGACATGGTGGGCCGTGTAGAGAGACATGGTGGGCCGTGTAGGGAGACATGTTGGACCGTGTAGGGAGACATGTTGGACCGTGTAGGGAGACATGTTGGACCGTGTAGGGAGACATGTTGGACCGTGTAGGGAGACATGGTGGGCCGTGTAGGGAGACATGTTGGACCGTGTAGAGAGACATGGTGGGCCGTGTAGGGAGACATGTTGGACCGTGTAGGGAGACATGTTGGACCGTGTAGGGAGACATGGTGGGCCGTGTAGGGAGACATGTTGGACCGTGTAGGGAGACATGGTGGGCCGTGTAGGGAGACATGGTGGGCCGTGTAGGGAGACATGGTGGGCCGTGTAGGGAGACATGGTGGGCCGTGTAGGGAGACATGATGGGTCGTGTAGGAAGACATGGTGGGCCGTGTAGGGAGACATGGTGGGCCGTGTAGAGAGACATGGTGGGCCGTGTAGAGAGACATGGTGGGCCGTGTAGGGAGACATGGTGGGCCGTGTAGGGGGACATGGTGGGCCGTGTAGGGAGACATGGTGGGCCGTGTAGAGAGACAGTGTGGGCCTTGTAGGGAGACATGGTGGGCCGTGTAGGGAGACATGATGGGCCGTGTAGGGAGACATGATGGACCGTGTAGGGAGACATGATGGGCCGTGTAGGGAGACACGGTGAGCCGTGTAGGGAGACAGTGTGGGCCGTGTAGGGAGACATGGTGGGCCGTGTAGGGAGACATGGGATGGGCCGTGTAGAGAGACATGATGGGCCGTGTAGGGAGACATAGTGGGCCGTGTAGGGAGACATGGTGGGCCGTGTAGAGCAACAGTGTGGGCCATGTAGGGAGACATGGTGGGCCGTGTAGGGAGACATGGTGGTTCGTGTAGGGAGACATGATGGGCCGTGTAGGGAGACATGATGGGCCGTGTAGGGAGACATGGTGGGCCGTGTAGGGAGACACGGTGGTCCGTGTAGGGAGACATGGTGGGCCGTGTAGGGAGACATGGTGGGCCGTGTAGAGAGACATGATGAGCCGTGTAGGGAGACATGGTGGGCCGTGTAGGGAGACATGGTGGGCCGTGTCGGGAGACAGTGTGGGCCGTGTAGAGAGACATGATGGGCCGTGTAGGAAGACATGGTGGGCCGAGTAGGGAGACATGGTGGGCCGTGTAGAGAGACATGGTGAGCCGTGTAGGGAGACATGGTGGGCCGAGTAGTGAGACATGGTGGGCCGATTGTAATTCCCAACTTACTCAAATAATATTTTCTAAAAACCCACTGAAACTCGGAGGTTAATTAAGGGAGTGTTTGATAGGCGTAGAATCTCGAGGGCTAGGCGTTGCCTACGTTTCTCGCTCATTAGCTGTAGGTAGCTGACGCACCATGCTTTCAAGATGTGCTGGAGAAATTATTTTTCGTCAAGAGACGCACCATCATTACGAGATACTTCAGTCATGTAAGATTCTCACTCCATCATCCACACTGAGGGGGCAGACGAAAGTGCCAGATTTGTTGCTGGTTTTTCTCTCCGTTTCGATAGAGAGCGCCACAAACAATGTTAAAAGGACTGCAAGAACTGCGTGATAGATCGGCGTAGGCATCATGCCGTGGTCCAAATCGATCTATCTTTCTAGTGCAGGTTGTCTAGGTCCCATGGTGACTTTGTGGCAGATCTGCACTAGCGTGTAAAACTGTCGCATCATGAAAAACCGTCTCTCGCGTATTTCCATTGGACGATATAAATAGACATGGTGACTTTGTGGCAGACTTGGAGCGCGTTGCGGCGCTACCTAGCCCAGCAAAATTTGGCTAGTCTCGGTCCAAGGCAAGAACTAGGCCAAAAGCAACGACCCACGAGATCTCGTAGTCGAAAGTGGAGAGAGCAAGATGGCGGCCAGAATGCGAGAAACCTTGAAAAAGATCATTCTAAGAGTAAGAAACAACAACAATTGAACAAAAAAATACAACAATGCTTGTGGAAAAAATCTACAACGGATTAGATCTATTACTCGGTAAATTTACTGCCAAAACCTAGCTGAAGTAGGGTGTTTAGGTAGGTTACCTACCCAAATGGTACAACAACACACACGACGACACGTGCATCGACTCATGAAATGAGTGGACTTCTCCACTTTCAGATTTAGCAGACATTTTTGACTGACTCGGCCCGATCTTTGATCTAAACAGCAGTTTAAAGACATAACAAGCACTCACCGGTCTGCAACTGCTGCCAACTGGCAGTTGGGACGGTTACATTAAAAAATGTATCATCTAGAGACACAAAGCCAAGCTTTGTGTGTCGCACCGCCGCCATTTTTTCTCGTTATTCTCGCTAGGCGGAGCATCTCTCAGAGCTGCTTGCGAAGTCTCGCCTAGGCCTCGTTTTCCTCGGAGCGAGAGCGTTGAGAATGCTTGGTTTTCTTGATTTTCTTGGCAAATCTTGGCAAATCTCGCCGTTTGCAACGCGCCCCTGCACTAGCGTGCAAAACTGTCTCATTATGATGAAGCGTTTCTCGCGTATTTTCATTGGACGATATAAATAGACATGGTGACGTAATGGCGCCAAAAGTGTATTTTTTCATTCTGATTTGATTCACCCACGCAGTTAAAAAGGTTACCGGGGATGCATAGAGACAAAGTCAGATATTTAAAGCCAACGTGCATTCAAATCTCTCTGGAGGAACAAGCCCATCCCACGTGCAACAACAAAGTTTCCAAGCCCCTCATCCCACCCTAAAAAAACATCACTTCTGAATAAATGAAAGAAAAAAATTCTGCCGTTTCTTGCATCACCTCGCGGCAATTCTGAAATGTTTATTAATCCAACTTCTTACTGAAGTCTGCAACAACGACGTAAAAAATGGCCGTTCCTTAGCGCCGTGGTTTATCTTGAAATCGCACACAGCTTAATGAATATATCATGCAGTAATCACACTTTGAACTGTGGGCGTACGGCAAATATTCGAATATTGGCCAAGCCTTTTGCCCAAAACAAATTTAGTGAAACTTCACCTTACGTCCAAATCTATATCAAGACCACCTAAAAATTACACCACTTTTTGACAGTCCCGAATGTATTCCTATCTTTTCAATGTGTAAAACCCCCAGAATTCAGAGCATCTCGGCATTCACTGTTACGGCCATTTTTTCCCGTCCCAAACCAACTATAGCGTCCCAATGACCATGCCAAATGAATGAGTCTGTAGGCGTTGCACTGGATTACAGATTTCCATGGTTAAAAGTTAGTTACGACAATGGCGTTTACAGTGCAAACTTAGTATGAGCCCTGACCGTAGGAAGTTCAAAACAAGAAAAGCTTAACTTTTCCTCGAAAAGTGCAACTCTATGTTACAAAGTAAGACCGATACCGTATGTTCTAATACTATTCAGACCATTACTGGATTTACGTATCACTGTTGCTAGGTTTAAACTTGCGATTTCTGGACAGAACCTTCTAAGTGAATTGCACTGTACGCTATTTTGCACATGGCAGCGTGCATGCGCCAGGAACTGTCATTACAGCAAAAGAGTGACCTTATCAAGGCCAGTGCTGGTCGTGGCCAGAGACAACGTGCCTAAATGTTTAACACGGACCTTATTCACGACAGCCAGGTTGGCAATTCAGAACGAGGCGAAGACATTACAACCCTAACTCTAACCCTAACCCTAACCCTAACCCGAACCCGAACCCTAACCCTAACCTGAACCCTAACTGAGCTTTCCGCTTGATAATGCGCTGCACGGGGTCGATCTTTTTACCGGAATCCACCGGAATCCACGGAATCCACCGGAATCCAACCGGAATCCACCGGAATCCACCGAAATCCACCGGAATCCACCGAAATCCACCGGAATCAAGCATGGATTCCGTGGATTTCGGTAAATAAAGAATTAAATACCCAAATCCGCCGATTTCGGTATTTATTTACCAGAATACAGTGGATTTCGGTATTTATAATCTAAACATCGAAATCCGCGGATTTCGGTAAATAAATATCGAAATCCACCGTGGATTTTGTTGTTTACATTGTAAATACCGAAATCCACTGGATTCCGGTAAATATATACCAAAATCCGCCGATTTCCGTATTTAATTTAGCGGATTTCGGTATTTATAATCTAAATATCGATATCCACGGATTTCGGTAAGTAAATCTCGAAATCCATGGCGATTTCGGACATAAATACTTTATTTCCCGAAATCCACATATTTCCCGAAAATTCAATTGTTACAGTTGCTGAAACTTCAGATATCTACAGTTGAGTAAAGTGTGTGTGTGTGTGTGTGTGTGTGTGTGTGTGTGTGTGTGTGTGTGTGTGTGTGTGTGTGTGTGTGTGTGTGTGTGTGTGTGTTTGTGTGTGTGTGTATAAATCAACTTACCTGAAAGCTGTAACCAAAAGTAAAAATATCTCCACAAAGAGGAGAAATCAGCCAGCAGCCAGCGGCTTCAGCCTGCATCTGATTCAATTTGAATTGTAGTAGTTATTTTCGATCACGTAACATGTGCTCACTAACGTCAATGTACTGTTTGGCGTGTTCAATCACTGACTGAACTTGGTGACAAGAATTCATGTGACTTCATGACACCCACTCAGGCAACCCCAATGGCAATGATATTTTCAAGTTTTCAGAGGTTTTTGGTATTTGCAATAATCTCCCGTCTTTTGGCTGTTTTGTTTATTATTTCCGCTTTTTTGGTCTTGGTTTTAGTGTTTGTTTCCTTGGTTATGAATTTCGATATTTATTTACCATGGATTTCGAGATTTATTTACCAAAATCCGTGGATTTCGATATTTAGATTATAAATACCGAAATCCGCTAAATTAAATACGGAAATCGGCGGATTTTGGTATATATTTACCGGAATCCAGTGGATTTCGGTATTTACAATATAAACAACGAAATCCACGGTGGATTTCGATATTTATTTACCGAAATCCGCGGATTTCGATGTTTAGATTGTAAATACCGAAATCCACTGTATTCCGGTAAATAAATACCGAAATCGGCGGATTTGGGTATTTAATTCTTTATTTACCGAAATCCACGGAATCCACGCTTGATTCCGGTGGATTCCGGTGGATTTCGGTGGATTCCGGTGGATTTCGGTGGATTCCGGTGGATTCCGGTTGGATTCCGGTGGATTCCGTGGATTCCGGTGGATTCCGGTAAAAAGATTGTTACGACAATGGCGTTTACAGTGCAAACTTAGTATGAGCCCTGACCGTAGGAAGTTCAAAACAAGAAAAGCTTAACTTTTCCTCGAAAAGTGCAACTCTATGTTACAAAGTAAGACCGATACCGTATGTTCTAATACTATTCAGACCATTACTGGATTTACGTATCACTGTTGCTAGGTTTAAACTTGCGATTTCTGGACAGAACCTTCTAAGTGAATTGCACTGTACGCTATTTTGCACATGGCAGCGTGCATGCGCCAGGAACTGTCATTACAGCAAAAGAGTGACCTTATCAAGGCCAGTGCTGGTCGTGGCCAGAGACAACGTGCCTAAATGTTTAACACGGACCTTATTCACGACAGCCAGGTTGGCAATTCAGAACGAGGCGAAGACATTACAACCCTAACTCTAACCCTAACCCTAACCCTAACCCTAACCCGAACCCGAACCCTAACCCTAACCTGAACCCTAACCCTAACTGAGCTTTCCGCTTGATAATGCGCTGCACGTATGCCTTGCCAATGGACCTTATTCATGCGGCGGCCATGTTAGCTTGAAAGCGAGGCCTGCACAGCAGGTGGTTTCAGCTCCACTCGCATTCTGTGTCACAGAGACTAAAAAACAGTATAGACACAGTACATTTTTGGCAACGTATCATATACTCTGACGTTTCCTGGTCAAACAACTGCTGTTTTGTGAGCAATTTATTCTTTGCAGATGGATTATATGAGTTTTCAACGGGAACGCATCGTGTCTCCTAATGCGTAACGTAAGAGGCGAATAACTAGAAAACTCGGGGCTTGATTTGCTTTCATAATAACCATCTATCACTGAATAATCGTGATCAATGGATCTGCATAGTCTACAAAGGCCGACAGGTCGTAGATTTGACTTGCTATTAGATTAAGCAACTATAATTGTTTTTCGGGATCAATAGCTTTAAATAGCCTACAAAGGCTGATAGGCCGTGAAACTCTTTCCATCCCTCCATCCCTCCATTCCTCCAAGCATCCATCAATCCATCCATTGAACCATTCATACACCCACCCATCAATCTTTCCGTCTATCCAGCCATCTTTCCATTCATCCCTCTCTCCATCCAAATAGCCCGCCATCCATGCGCCATCCGTCCGTCCATCAACCCATCCATCCATCCATTTATCCATATATCATCCATTTTCCCATCCTCCCATCCATCTATCCATCCATTCATCATACATCCATCCATCCATCCAATCATACATCCATCCATCCATTCAACGTTCTATTCGTTTGTCCATCCATCCGTCCGCCTGTCCGTACGTCCGTCCGTCCGTCAAACCATCTATCCTTGCATTCGTCCATCCATCCATCCACTCACCAACCCACCCACCCACCTACCCATTTATCCATCTATCCATCCCTCCATCCGTCCATCCATCCCTCCATCCGTCCATCCATCCATCCATGCATGCACGCATCCATCCATGCACGCCTCCATCCATCCACGAATCCATCCATCCAACCATCTGTCCATTCGTCTATGCGTCCTTGCGTCCTTCCGTCCGTCCGTCCATCCGTCTATGCGTCCATGCGTCCTTTCGTCCGTCCGTTCGTCCGTTAGGTCCGTCCGTCCGTTCGTCCGTCCGTCCATCCATCCATCCATCCATCCATCCATCCATCTATCCATCCTTCCATCCATCCATCCATCCCTCCATCAATCTTTCCTTCCATCCATCCATCGTTCCATCCATCCATCCATCCATCTATTCTTCCATCCAGCTTTCCATCCAGCCTTCCTTCCATCAATCCATCCATCCTTCTTTCCATCCATTCATTCCATCCATCCTTCCATCCGTCCATCCGTTCATTCTTCCATCCTTCCGTCATCCATTCATCCATCAACCCTTCCATCCATCCATCCATCCTTCCATCCATCCATCCTTCCATCCATCGATATATATCCCTCGATCTATCCATCTATCAATTAACCACCCATTAATTCCCCCATCGATAATCCATCCATTTCTTCATTAATCCATTCATCTATCCATCCATTCCTTCCTCCATTCAATCATGCACGCATGCATCCATCATTTACATTTCTCTCTTGCCAGGCGAGAGACCTGTGTGCTGCAGAAGGAGGAAACCTGTTTATTGGAGACAGCATGGAAAGGCATGACTTCCTAGTCAAAGTCATCGGCAAGACCATTTTCATCGGAGGATCAGACGAGCAGAAGGAAGGTAGGAACACGGTGGCCACAATGCCGGCTGTCCATAGGGGTTGCCGTAAAGAGATGGGCGGAATGAGTTCTCATAGTGACTATTTCCATCTCTCTGTCTCTCTGTCTCTCTGTCTCTCACTCTCTCTATCTCTCTCTCTCTCACTCTCTCTCTATCTCTGTGTGTGTGTCTGTGTCTGTCTGTCTGCCTGTCTATCTCTCTCGCTCTCTCTCTCGCTTGCTCTCTCTCTCTCTCTCTCTCTCTCTCTCTCTCGCTCTCTCTCTCTCTCTCTCTCGCTCTCTCTCTCTCTCTCTCTCTCTCTCTCTCTCTCTCTCTCTCTCTCTCTCTCTCTCTCTCTCTCTCTCACGGTCAAGCAA
>JAWQFJ010026836.1:47500-57500 GCA_034096865.1 Theodoxus fluviatilis | reverse complement strand
CAGCACGTGGTAGTGAGCGTTCACTCTAAGCGTGGGTGCCAGGTGTACGTACGGATTGCTCCAAACGATGCAGTAGCAGTTACGTCACGTGGGTCCTCGTCCTGTGGTGGGGGGGGAGACAGGGAGAGGTGACTCCGCCTGGACTCGCCTCTCCTTGACCAACTGGGACCATGGCAAATGTGTTCCCCTACGTAATGGGGCAGCGTGTTGGCCGTGCGCTGCTTCCCGTGTCGGAAGAGGAAGGGATCCTGGTGGTTGAGGGGAGCTGCTGCTGCGGCAGCAGTTGACCCAACACACCACTTCGGCCCGGACTTTCCCTAGACGGGTGGTCAGATGGACCCGGTCTGACCAATCGGCTGGTCGCGTCTTCCGGAGGCGTCACCATTCTTGTAGGGACTAGGCCCTCCTTCCCCTTTCCTCCTTTCCCCTCCCTATTGTTAACGTTCTTAGTGTAGACTTAATTTGCTGGTGACTCCAAAGGTGGCGGCTTATGGGTCAATCGTGTACTGTGAAGTCGTGAGAGAGCCTCACCTTACATGAGTATATCCCCGGAATAGCCCTGGCACGGCGATGCGCTGGTCATCCGCGCAGACTGTGTCCCCTTGTTGGACTCCGTGGTGGGTGGGGAGTGCCGGGGATGAATTTTTAAGCTTAACATAATGGAAACTACAAAACGAAAAAACCACCCATCCAAACGACAGAGAGAACTCTCCTCCAGTTCAGAGAGCCTCTCTGACTCTCCTGCCCACTTCGATGACGACAGCTGGCCTCGCTTTCTACTTGTACGTTCTGTTGAGCAGAACAACCCATTGAACAAAGTGTCACCATTTGCCATTGCAAAGGCCATTCAGGGCATTGCTGGTGAGCCTAAGCAGGTGAAGAAGCTCAGGAGTGGTGACCTTCTTGTGGAAGTGACCAAGAAGGCCCACGCTCTGAACCTGCTGAAGGCATCCACCTTTGCCAATGTACGAGTGAAAGTCGAGCCTCACACAAGCCTAAATTCCTGCAAAGGAATTATTCGAAGTCGTGACCTTGCTGACCTTTCTGAAGATGACATCCTGGAAGGCCTGTCGGACCAGGGAGTAAGGGGTGTCCGAAAGTTGACGGCCAGGCGTGATGGTGTGGTCAAGCCCACCAGCACGATCCTGTTGACTTTTGGTACCCCTACTCTTCCTTCCTTCGTGAAGGCCGGCTACCTTCGTGTTGCAGTTGACCCGTTTATACCAAACCCACTGCGCTGCTTCAAGTGTCAGCAGTTTGGTCATCACCAAGACTCTTGCAGTCGCGCTGCCCGCTGTGGGCGATGCTGTGGTGATGACCATACTGACGATGGCTGCCGAAACACCCCGAAGTGTGCCAATTGCTCTGGCTCTCACCCGTCTTTCTCTCGCGATTGTCCCAAGTGGCAGCGCGAGAGAGAGATCCAGAGGGTGAGAGTCACCAATGGCATTTCGTTTCCAGAGGCGCGACGACTTGTGGAGGTTTCGACGAGGCCTCCATCTGGCCCGTCGTATGCCTCTGCAGTGAAGTCGGCCAAGTCTGTGGCTTGCCAGACGACGGTCACATGGCTGAAGGGTGACAAACCGAAGGCTGTGTCTGAGTCTGTGTCTGCTGCTGTCCAGACGACTTCGGGCGAGACGCTCAGGAAGGTCTCGAAACCACCTGAGACGTCTCGGCTGCCGACCAAGGCATCTAAGAAGTCGGAGAAGCGAGCTCCGATGACAGACCGACTTTCGAAGGGGGAGCGAGACCCTGTGCAGCAGCACAATCGATTTAGTGCGCTGCAGGCCTTTGAGAACATGGAGACGGGAGATCCTGTCTCTCAGGTTTCTCAGAGCCACGTCCACTCCCCTAGAAAGAAATGAGTACTGTTATTCAGTGGAATTGTCGAGGTTTGAGGGCAAATTTTGATGAGATTTCACTCCTCATTTCTTTACTTAATCCACTTGTTGTCTGTTTACAAGAGACTCTTATACGATCTTGTGATAAGGTCTCTTTTCGTGGATTCGCTGCGTTTTCGTCTTCTTCTTCGGAAAGAGCTGTGGGTGGGGTGTGTGTTCTGGTGGGAAATGTTCCTCACGGTCTTGTCTCCCTGTCCACTCCACTGCAGGCAGTGGCTGTGCGGGTGACTCTCCACAGACCTATCACCATATGTTCCATTTATGTCCCCCCCAGCTCCTCTTTAAATCGTACCGATTTAGAAGACTTGATTTTTCAGTTACCGCCACCTTTTCTGTTACTTGGAGATTTTAATGCCCATAACCCCTTGTGGGGCGGTCATATCACTGATGCTCGTGGCAAACTTTTAGAAAACTTCATCTGTGATAATGATTTATATCTTTTTAACACTAAGCAGCCAACTTATCTCCATCCTGCCTCTGGGTCATTTACAGCCATCGACCTCAGTCTTTGTTCCCCCTCTCTGGCCGTGGATTTTTCCTGGCAGATACGGGGGGACTCTCATGGGAGTGACCACTTTCCAGTCGTGCTGACATCTGCCAGACCCTCTGTTAGTTCGGAGGCCGTCTCGGTGGAAACTCCAGGCAGCCGACTGGAATCTCTTTCGATCCCTCTGTGAGACTCGGCTCAATGCTGAAGCCCTCGATGGTGGTGATGACCCTGTAGGCTCTTTCACAACTATGTTAACTGAAATTGCCCACCTTTCCATCCCTCAGACATCGACAGCACCACGACGTGTACATCGTCCCTGGTTTAACCAGGATTGTCGAGAAGCTATTTGTCGGAGAAATAAGGCTCTTCGACTCTTTCGAAGAAACCCATGCCCCGAGAATCTTCGCCGTGTCAGGGAACTCCGAGCTCTGGCTCGGCGTACCATCCGTGCTGCTAGAAGGCAGTCCTGGAGAGAGTACGTTAGTAAGCTCTCTTCCAGGACTCCCATTCGCAAGATGTGGGAGATGGTACGAAAGATCTCGGGGAAGTTCGTTTCTTCTTCCGTCTCTCATCTGTCTGTTGATGGGAGGACTGTCGACTCTACACCTGAGATTGCCAATGCTCTGGCTGCCACTTTTTCCTTGAACTCATCTATTTCTTTCTGTAATCCGTCTTTCCAACGGATCAAGGCGGAGCGGGAAAAGGTTGACCTCAGATTCGAGTCTGACGACTCTGAAGTTTACAATGTGCCTTTTTCTCTGCGGGAGCTTCTCGACTCGTTGAAAAACGCCCACGATACTTCTCCTGGTCCTGATGGCATTCATTATCAGATGCTCAAGCATCTACCTAAGCCGTCTCTCAAGTTGTTACTTGAGTTTTTTAATACTATTTGGTCTTCGGGTTCTTTCCCACCTTCGTGGCGGGAGTCTATTGTCGTTCCGGTTCTCAAACCGGGTAAAGATCCTAAAGACCCTGTAAGTTATCGTCCAATATCCCTCACAAGTTGTGTCTGCAAGACCCTAGAGCGGATGATTAACGCCCGGCTTGTCTGGTTCCTGGAGAAGCATGGGGTCCTCAGTGACGTCCAGTGCGGCTTCAGGAAGCGGCGTAGCACGGCTGATCATCTCGTTCGTCTTGAGAGCCTTGTGCGGGACGCTTTTTTGCGTCGGGAACATTGTGTTGGAGTCTTTTTCGACCTCGAGAAGGCCTACGACACCACGTGGAGATATGGCATCTTGTCTGATCTCCACGCCATGGGTCTTCGGGGTCGACTTCCACACTTTATTTGTAATTTTCTGCGTGATCGCTCGTTCCGAGTCCGCGTTGGACCGGTTTTGTCACAGTTATATCCCCAGGAAATGGGAGTCCCTCAGGGCAGCATTCTGAGCGTGACTCTGTTCATTGTAAAGATCAACAGTATTGTGGAGTGTCTCCCTCCCGGAATTAACTCATTTTTATATGTAGATGACTTCCTAATTGTTTACCATGCCAAGAGCATGGATTTTATTGAGAGGCAGCTGCAACTGTCTCTCAATCGTCTTGTGGATTGGTCGAGTTCGAACGGTTTTAAATTTTCATCATCGAAAACTGTGTGCATGCACTTTTGTGCATGTCGCAAATTACACCCTGATCCTGTTTTACTTCTAGATGCATTTCCTTTACCTGTCGTTGAGGAGACTAAGTTTCTTGGAATCCTATTCGACAGGCGTTTAACTTTTATACCGCATCTTAAATATTTACGTATCAAATGTACCAAGGCACTCAACCTATTGAGAGTTGTTGCTCACTCCCACTGGGGAGGAGGTAGCAGTGTTTTAATACTACTCTATCGTGCCTTGGTACGCTCCAAACTAGATTACGGTTGTTTTGTGTATGGGTCAGCTCGCAAGTCGTACTTGTCGATGCTTGACCCAATCCACCATCAGGGTTTACGATCGGTCCTCGGTGCCTTTCGCACCTCTCCTGTGGAGAGTTTATATGCGGAGGCGCGCGAGCCTCCACTTCATTTACGTAGGCGGAAGCTCGCGTTACAATACATCGTTCGTGTAGGTTCCAACCCGACAAATCCTACTTATCATTGTGTTGTCCGACCAAAGTTTCCACACCTTTACGCGGCCAAACCCAACTGTGTCCCCCCGCTGGGGATACGAATTGGGAAGGATATCGCGGCGGCAAATGTTCAGATGGACAATTTTTTTACCTATCCTTTATATCTGTCACCGCCGTGGCTCATGCCTGAACCTGTTATTTTACTTAATCTAGCGAAATTTTTCAAGAGTGCTGCCCTCGCTCACATGTACAAGAGTGCATTCCGGGAAATTTTATCTACATATGCACATTTTTACCCACTTTATACAGATGGTTCTAAAGATGGAGATCGTGTGGCGGCAGCTGTTGTTGCCCGCGAAACCGTCTTGCGCTTTCGCCTTCCGGATGGGACTTCGATCTACTCTGCAGAGCTTAGTGCACTTGAGGCCGCTCTTGGCGTAGTCCAGAGCAAGAGACTGCCACGAACCCTTGTTGTCTCTGACTCGTTATCGGCCTTACAGGCTCTGCGGGGTAGGGAAATTTCCCATCCTTATTTGTTTGGTATTTTTGTTCATCTGTGTCGACTACAGTGTGGGGGTGCTGAGGTCGTCTTCTGCTGGGTCCCTAGCCATATGGGCATCCCGGGGAACGAGAGAGCAGATCAGGCTGCCAAGTCTGCTCTCTCCCTTCCCATGTCCCCGGGCAGGATCCCGGCGGGCGATCTGGTACCTCGTGTTACTAACTACATTTTTAATCTGTGTCAGTCCGACTGGGACGGCAAGACACATAACAAACTTCATGACGTATCTTCTGTGTGGGGTGAGCGACTCTCCCCCACATCGCTGACGAGAAGAGAGGAAGTTGTGCTCTGCCGTTCCCGGATCGGCCATTCTCTTCTGACCCACTCCTATTTGTTGCGGTCGGAGCCTCCACCGGAGTGCCACACCTGCCAGTGCAGGCTCACCATGCGGCACGTTCTGGTGGAGTGCCCTCGACTGGCTCATCTACGGAGTGGGTCGAGCAGTCTGTCTGACTTTTTTAAAGACCCTTTAGCTGTGATAAAATATTTGATAGATTCTGAGTATTATTCTCGTTTATGAGTGGTACTATGTCTTAATTGTTTTCGATATTTCTCCACGTACCTCCTCTGAGGTCTTCCTTTAATTGCATTTTTTAATAAGGGAAAGTATGTTGTGGCCTTGTATGGCCTTCACGGCTGATGAACCCTTGGGCTCCATCCACCTATTCTTTAGTGTTTTGTAAATGACAAGGAAATTGAGGTGTGAAATTTTCCCCTATCACCCATTATGAGTCTTCATGTTTGAAGGCTCTTCGCAGCCTTGCTGGCTGGTGGGCAGTGAGACTCGATTTAATTGATTTTATGTCACTGGTTAGATGGACTGTATAAGAACTCACTGTTGAGAAAAGTTTTAATTCTTTGTTAAAGATGGGTGTTTCTTAATGTTGTGGCCTTATATAGCCTACAAGGCTGATAGGCCCTTAAACTCCATCCATCCATCCATCCTCGTCCTGTGATGAAAGAATCGAAGCTAAAACTTATTACTGCAGCAACACACAAAAAAGAACAACTGCGACAACTATATTACTTGTACTGCATAGACCACCACCACCACCGCTGCTACTACATGTACTTCTGCGACTGCTATGGCTACTTATGCTACTGCTTCTGTTCCTGCTGCTGCTACTTCTACCACTGCTTCTACTGCTACGTTCACCACTACTTCTCCTTACTACTATTTTTACTACTACTGCTGCTGCTGCTGCTACTATGACTACTACTACTATACTACTATAATATTACAACAACAACTACTACTACTACTACTACTACTACTACTACTACTACTACTACTACTACTACTACTTCTACTACTACTACTACTACTACTACTACTACTACTACTACTACTACTACTTCTTGTACTACTACTTCTACTACTACTGTAGCTGCTGCTGCTACTGCCACATTAAAACACACACACACACACACACACACACACACACACACACACACACACACACACACACACACACACACTACTAAACCTACGACGACGACCACCATCACTACCGCCGCCCCTACTACTGCCACTACTACTACTACTACTACTACTACTACTACTACTACTACTACTACTACTACTACTACTAGCTCTTCTACTGCTTGTGCCAGTACAAAGCTACTACTGCTGGTTTTGCTGCTGCACACCCAGCACACCTACATACGCGGAAACCGTGGCTATTGGACCGCCGCCTTCATCTCTACATCTTGAACTGTCCTCTTGCATGCCCTCCTTCACAACTCATGCATGTATGAAGGTGCATATACTTAAACAGATGCATATGTGCATGCACATGCACACGCACACACTCGCACATGCATGCACGCACGCACACACACACACATACACACGTGCGCAAATACATGTATGGTTGCAAGCGCACCCACTTATGCACCTCCACCCCCCCCCCACCCCCCCCCGCCCCCCGCCCCCCCCCCCCCCCCCCCGTACATACGAAGGTGTTGTATATATAGCGACTTATCACCCAAAGCCAAACCTCCAACTGCTTTAACACTGATGCAGGCACACACGCGCATCCTTGCAGAAGACTCACTTGGCATGCCAGGTGGGCAGTCTGATGCAGGCACACACGCGCATCCTTGCAGACTCACTTGGCATGCCAGGTGGGCAGTCTGATGCAGGCACACACGCGCATCCTTGCAGACTCACTTGGCATGCCAGGTGGGCAGTCTGATGCAGGCACACACGCGCATCCTTGCAGACTCACTTGGCATGCCAGGTGGGCAGTCTGATGCAGGCACACACGCGCATCCTTGCAGACTCACGTGGCATGCCAGGTGGGCAGTCTGATGCAGGCACACACGCGCATCCTTGCAGACTCATGTGGCATGCCAGGTGGGCAGTCTGATGCGAAACAATTAGAGGAGTGAGCTGTGTGTAGGGATGGGGGGATGGGAGCTATTCACAGGAGCAAATCCCTACCTCACCAAGTCTATACTGTGGCTGCTCCAGTTTGCTTTCATTTCACACACTCCCCCCCCCCCCCCCAACCCCCCGCCCCCTTCCCTCTGAACCAGCAGTACAAGGTGTTGTTCCAGCTAGCACAGAGTCACGATTTACATGTTTAGGCCCCCCCACCCCCCTTCCCCCACTTCTCTCCCCCATGGTGCAGCTCCACTCAGCATTGATCCTCCACTTCTAACTTTGTGTTCCTCCCCCACTACGCCTACTTTGTGTTCCTCCCCCACTACGCCTACTTTGTGTTCCTCCCCCACTATGCCTACTTTGTGTTCCTCCCCCACTACGCCTACTTTGTGTTCCTCCCCCACTACCTTTGTGTTCCTCCCCCACTACGCCTACTTTGTGTTCCTCCCCCACTATGCCTACTTTGTGTTCCTCCCCCACTACCTTTGTGTTCCTCCCCCACTACCTTTGTGTTCCTCCCCCACTACGCCCACTTTGTGTTCCTCCCCCACTACGCCTACTTTGTGTTCCTCCCCCACTACGCCTACTTTGTGTTCCTCCCCCACTATGCCTACTTTGTGTTCCTCCCCCACTACTCCTCCCCCACTACCTTTGTGTTCCTCCCCCACTACGCCTACTTTGTGTTCCTCCCCCACTACGCCTACTTTGTGTCCCTCCCCCACTACGCCTACTTTGTGTTCCTCCCCCACTACGCCCACTTTGTGTTCCTCCCCCACTACGCCCACTTTGTGTTCCTCCCCACTACGCCTACTTTGTGTTCCTCCCCCACTACGCCTACTTTGTGTTCCTCCCCCACTACGCCCACTTTGTGTTCCTCCCCCACTACGCCTACTTTGTGTTCCTCCCCCACTATGCCTACTTTGTGTTCCTCCCCCACTACGCCTACTTTGTGTTCCTCCCCCACTACGCCTACTTTGTGTTCCTCCCCCACTATGCCTACTTTGTGTTCCTCCCCCACTACGCCTACTTTGTGTTCCTCCCCCACTACGCCTACTTTGTGTTCCTCCCCCACTACGCCTACTTTGTGTTCCTCCCCACTACCTTTGTGTTCCTCCCCCACTACGCCCACTTTGTGTTCCTCCCCCACTACCTTTGTGTTCCTCCCCCACTACGCCTACTTTGTGTTCCTCCCCCACTACGCCCACTTTGTGTTCCTCCCCCACTACGCCTACTTTGTGTTCCTCCCCCACTACGCCTACTTTGTGTTCCTCCCCCACTACGCCTACTTTGTGTTCCTCCCCCTATATGCCTACTTTGTGTTCCTCCCCCACTACGCCCACTTTGTGTTCCTCCCCCACTACGCCTACTTTGTGTTCCTCCCCCACTACGCCCACTTTGTGTTCCTCCCCCACTACGCCTAAGTACTTTGTGTTCCTCCCCCACTACGCCTACTTTGTGTTCGGCTCCCCCACTACGCCTACTTTGTGTTCCTCCCCCACTATGCCTACTTTGTGTTCCTCCCCCACTACGCCTACTTTGTGTTCCTCCCCCACTACGCCCACTTTGTGTTCCTCCCCCACTACGCCTACTTTGTGTTCCTCCCCCACTACGCCTACTTTGTGTTCCTCCCCCACTACGCCTACTTTGTGTTCCTCCCCCACTACGCCTACTTTGTGTTCCTCCCCCACTACGCCTACTTTGTGTTCCTCCCCCACTACGCCTACTTTGTGTTCCTCCCCTACTACGCCCACTTTGTGTTCCTCCCCCACTACGCCCACTTTGTGTTCCTCCCCCACTACGCCTACTTTGTGTTCCTCCCCCACTATGCCTACTTTGTGTTTCCCCCCCCCCCCCCCACTACGTCTACTCTATCGTGTTTCATTGAGTCTTTCCCTGCTTCTCTCTATTCACCTTCTAACTCCCCATCACCCCCACCTCAACCCCCTCCACCCCCTATTCCCCCTCCACCCCAACCCTCAATTCCCCCTCCACCCACCCTCTCCCCCAGATCTGTATGCCACTAAGTGGGCATGTGCTGTCATAGGCTCTTTGTACAGCTCAGACATATTTGCTAACAAGTGGAGTGAGTTATATTTGTTGTTTACTTCTATTTGTGGCAAATATCAGCATTGCATGCTAAGTGTATGGATTCTATTCCTTTATAACACAGTGCATGCTTTGAGGTTACCACATATACAATAGACGGTGAAGAGGAGGATTTATGCAACTGTGTGTGAGGACTTCAAAAGAAAAGACAGCATTATTCCTTTGTTGATTACACCTTTTTTATTGCAAAATAATTATCATTTGAGAAATATTGACAAAGAAGTATTGCACGAGTCATGCTGAAAAAACATGTATTTTAAACTAAGTTCATCGAATTGCTGTAGCTTTTATTATTTGCTGTCAGAATTAACATTGTAGCCATGCATTGTTGGATACTAAAAAGTACAATTGGAAGTGTGCACAGGACAAAGTCTTCATGGTAAAAAGGCAGGTTCTTGCTTTGTTTGTGGCCCTAGTCCAGTGGCTGTGGTAGTTGGAAGTAAACAGCAGCTATAGCATTTACAGCTACAGCAGGTGTTAGTATTTGATCCTTGGTAGGTGCTTAA
>JAWQFJ010026836.1:15000-42500 GCA_034096865.1 Theodoxus fluviatilis | reverse complement strand
ATTATATCTACATATTGACCCTATTTTAATGTTTGTGCAGTGTAACCTTAACCACACATATTTTTCTCTCTGGGCCTTGGTTGTCTGGGTGCAAGGAAAGGATTGATCAAGTCGTGCAATGATCAGGAGGTAAAGTGACGCAGTTGAATCTCTTGGTATGGGTTATTAATCCCTAAACACAGTGTATAAAATCTACACCATAAGGCCCAAAACATAACAGGAAAATAGTTGTGGTTATTAAGGTAACATGGCACATGAGTAAGGTCATAGGTTATTAAGGTAACATGGCACATGAATAAGGTCATAGGTTATTTAAGGTAACATGGCACATGAGTAAGGTCATAGGTTATTAAGGTAACATGGCACATGAATAAGGTCATAGGTTATTTAAGGTAACATGGCACACAAGTAAGGTCATAGGTTATTAAGGTAACATGGCACAAGAGTAAGGTCATAGGTTGGCCTGACAGCTTCGTTTTTTCAGAAGAAGCCAATTTGAAAATAAACCAAACTTTCTTTCACTAACTGCATTTTGTAACTGAAATAGAGGATTGCTTGCTTGAGGGCTTGATGGGCAGGGAAGATGGGACAGCATGCAGTCAGTTGTTTATGGTCATTTTTTTCTCTTTCTCCCTTTTCTTTTCTTTTTTATAAAAAAAGTTTAGGGCCAACAGAAAAAATTAGGGTCAGTTGGGTTACAGTATCTACAGCATTTCTTAGTGTGTGTGTGTGTGTGTGTGTGTGTGTGTGTGTGTGTGTGTGTATGTGTGTGTGTGTGTGTGTGTGTGTGGTCATACCTTAATCCCACAATGGCTTGAGCATGTTGGCTGGTACTGCATAGAACTTGCCCTTCATTGAAAACTTCCGTTCTTTTTCCAGCCGGATCAGATGTTCAAGCCCTGGCTGCAGGAAGTTCTCAAGGTGAGATTTCATATTCTTTTCGTTGTTCATTTCATTGACAGAGCACCATGAATATCCACTGAGTCAGTTATGTGAAACAGCTAAAATGTCAGTTTTCTAAAAACAAAAACAAAACAAAAAATTGAATATATGCTGCAGTATGCATTTCTAAAAACGAAAACATTTTGAATATGCTGCAGTATGCATTCTTTACACAGAAACACAAATGCCTACCATTTGATATGAGCTATTTGATTGCCATATATATATGTGTGTTATCAAGGAAGAATTGAGGCTACTTTGAATTTATGCTGCAAATGATCATCATGGTTTTTTTGTTGTTTCTGCTGTGGCTGTTGCTGTTGCTTTCATTGTCATTGTTTCTGCTGTGCTTATGCTGGTACTACTTATTTGAATGATTATGCATATTTTATTTTATTGTGATCAACAACTTGCATAAATTATACAACCCAACCTTTCTGCAAAACAGTATTGCTTGTCATGTTGCAATTCCAGATCTTTGTAATTCAAAGTACATGCTAATTATGTGTAACGGCAGCATTGTCCTCTTCATCACTGTGGTGGTTAAATGATTTGAAAAACAATGAGCAAGAGTGAGCACTATGTTTCATTTTGTGACTGGCAAAGAACTAGCCTGGCTGTTGTATACTGTTGCTTTTCAAAACAAGCCATGGAGGATTTGTGTTCATGACATCCTCATTTATTTTTTGCTGTTGGGGTTTTGTTGTTGTTGTTGTTGTTGTTGTTGTTTCTGTTTGTTTTGGGTGGAAACTACTACAGGAACAACACTGATGTTTGTTTTCTCTCTCAACTTGGCACACAACTTATAGCATGGGAATTCGACATACTCTATGATTCTTCATGATTCTCCATTACCAGCAAGTGGTAGTCACTGCTGATGGGAAACTGATTTCTCTTGGAATATACAACCCAGAGAAAGACCTCTTTGCAGACCCTAATTGATACCTCATGGGTTGATTGATGATGTGAAAAGTGTGTAGCTAGTAATGGTGAAAGTGATCAAGGACTTGCATCTCAGATTGCATCTTCAGCAATTGTTGATGAGCTGAGCATTGTTACAGTGTGTGTTGCAATGCATAATTTCCTTTGTGCTGAGCACTGTTGCTGTGTGTGTTGTAGTGTATTGAGTTGAAGTGTTGCAGTGTGTTGCAGTGTATTGATTTGAAGTGAATACTGTTGCTGTGTGTGTTGCAGTGTATTGAGTTGAAGTGTTAATGTGTGTTGCAGTGTATTGATTTAAAGTGAATACAATTGCTGTGTGGTTTGTAGTGTATTGAGTTGAAGTGTTGATGTGTGTGTTGCAGTGTATTGATTTGTAGTGTTGCTGTGTGTGTTGTAGTGTATTGAGTTGAAGTGTTGCCGTATGTCTGGCAGTGTATTGATTTGTAGTGTTGCTGTGTGTGTTGTAGTGTATTGAGTTGAAGTGTTGATGTGTGTTGTAGTGTATTGATTTGTAGTGTTGCTGTGTGTGTTGTAGTGTATTGATTTGTACTGTTGCTGTGTGTTTTGTAGTGTATTGATTTGTACTGTTGCTGTGTGTGTTGTAGTGTATTGATTTGTACTGTTGCTGTGTGTTTTGTAGTGTATTGATTTGTACTGTTGCTGTGTGTGTTGTAGTGTATTGAGTTGAAGTGTTGCCGTATGTGTGGCAGTGTATTGATATGTAGTGTTGCTGTGTGTGTTGTAGTGTATTGATTGATTTGTACTGTTGCTGTGTGTGTTGTAGTGTATTGAGTTGAAGTGTCGATGAATGAGTGGCAGTGTATTAATTTGAAGTGGTGCTGTGTGTGTTGCAGTGTATTGAGTTGAAGAGGTGCTGTGTGTGTTGCAGTGTATTGAGTTGTACTGTTGCTGTGTGTGTTGTAGTGTATTGAGTTGAAGAGGTGCTGTGTGTGTGTTGTAGTGTATTGAGTTGAAGTGGTGCTGTGTGTGTTGTAGTGTATTGAGTTGAAGTGGTGCTGAGTGTGTTGTAGTGTATTGAGTTGAAGTGGTGCTGTGTGTGTGTTGTAGTGTATTGAGTTGAAGAGGTGCTGTGTGTGTGTTGTAGTGTATTGAGTTGAAGTAGTGATGTGAGTGTGTTGTAGTGTATTGAGTTGAAGTAGTGATGTGAGTGTGTTGTAGTGTATTGAGTTGAAGTGTTGCCGTATGTGTGGCAGTGTATTGATATGTAGTGTTGCTGTGTGTGTTGTAGTGTATTGAGTTGAAGTGGTGCTGTGTGTGTGTTGTAGTGTATTGAGTTGAAGTGTTGCCGTATGTGTGGCAGTGTATTGATATGTAGTGTTGCTGTGTGTGTTGCAGTGTATTGAGTTGAAGTGTTGCCGTATGTGTGGCAGTGTATTGATATGTAGTGTTGCTGTGTGTGTTGTAGTGTATTGAGTTGAAGTGGTGCTGTGTGTGTGTTGTAGTGTATTGAGTTGAAGAGGTGCTGTGTGTGTGTTGTAGTGTATTGAGTTGAAGTGGTGCTGTGTGTGTGTTGTAGTGTATTGAGTTGAAGTGGTTCTGTGTGTGTTGCAGTGTATTGAGTTGAAGTGGTGCTGTGTGTGTTGCAGTGTATTGAGTTGAGGTGGTGCTGTGTGTGTTGCAGTGTATTGAGTTGAAGTGGTGCTGAGTGTGTGTTGTAGTGTATTGAGTTGAAGTGGTGCTGTGTGTGTTGTAGTGTATTGAGTTGAAGAGGTGCTGTGTGTGTTGTAGTGTATTGATTTGTACTGTTCCTGTGTGTGTTGTAGTGTATTGAGTTGAAGAGGTGCTGTGTGTGTGTTGTAGTGTATTGAGTTGAAGTGGTGCTGTGTGTGTTGTAGTGTATTGAGTTGAAGTGGTGCTGAGTGTGTTGTAGTGTATTGAGTTGAAGTGGTGCTGTGTGTGTGTTGTAGTGTATTGAGTTGAAGTAGTGATGTGAGTGTGTTGCAGTGTATTGAGTTGAAGTGGTGCTGTGTGTGTTGCAGTGTATTGAGTTGAAGTAGTGATGTGAGTGTGTTGCAGTGTATTGAGTTGAAGTGGTGCTGTGTGTGTTGCAGTGTATTGAGACCCAGGAACCAGGAGTGGTAGCTCTGCACTGCCAGGAAGTGGGGGGCAAGAACTATGAAGCCTCCATGCAGCATGTCAACCACTTTGTCAAGTAAGTCCTCCATTCTCTGCCTGTGTGCATGTGTGTGTGTGTGTGTGTATGTGTGTGTGTGTGTGTGTGTGTGTGTGTGTGCATGCATGCATGTGTGTGTGTGTGTGTCTGTGTGTGTGCATGCATGCATACATACATGTGTGTGTGTGTGTGTGTGTGTGTGCATGTGTGTGTGCGCGCACACCATATTATGTGTGTCTGTGTTGTTTATGTGTGTATGCTTTGGCAGGTGTGTCTATGAGAGGACATTACTTACACTGTTACATTACTTACACAGAACTCTCATGAAAATTAAAGTAATTTTTCCTTTCTCATCTGACAGATTTATATTCTGGGCAAAGAAATGAACAAAATTTGAGGTGGTGGGGAAAGGTTCTTATTGTTAGCAGTAACAGTTCCATAGTATTCGGTTATCTCCATACGTAGACATTATTTGCGTCCACGTGTGATAATGTTTATTATATTTGGTTTCCAGAACAATACTGGCCAGTGAAGAGCTGCAGAAATATGACAGGGCTAGGGTATTCTTGGACGAAGACTACACTGCTGCTGATAAATTCACTGTGAGTACACAAGATGCTGTGTCTGACAACTCTTCTATTCCTCACTGTTGCCCTGTCAGACAGGATGATGCTGAGCATCATTATTAGTGATGTAGTGTATGGAGACATTTTATTCTGTCCTGCACTGAATGTCATAGGTTGTTGTGTGTATGCTTAGTTGAGTAGAAGGATGTATTCCCTTCATTATGTTTAGTAGAGAATGAAGTGGTGGAAACTGTGTAAAAGATGAAAATGTATGGAAAGTGAAGAAACTTGAATGGTCATTTGTTCAAGTTGTTGGAGCTTCATTCGGGACTGTCCTGCAACTTCAGCTGCAGAAAAATCACCGTGATCGCTCTCTCTCTCTCTCTCTCTCTCTCTCTCTCTCTCTCTCTCTCTCTCTCTCTCTCTCGCTGACTCTCTCTCTCTCTCTCTCTCTCTCTCTCTCTCTCTCTCTCTCTCTCTCTCTCTCTCTCTCTCTCTCTCTCCCTCCCTCCCTCCCTCCCTCTCTCCCTCTGTCCCTCCCCCCCCCTCCCTCCCTCCCTCCTTCCCTCCCTCCCTCCTTCCCTCCCTCCCTATGATCCTGTTGCTCTTTTAACTTTTTTTAAAGGAATGAAATATCATTGTACTGGATCTGTTACAGCCAATACTGATATAGTAGCAATTCTGCATTGGGACTTCATCTGGTGTATACATTTAGGGAAAGATAGATTTCCTGGAGAAAGGAAGTCTGCTTTATACACTGATTGCCACTCCTGATAATTCATATTGCTGAGGATTAATGGAGACCATTTCTTTGGAATATGGTGTGTTAATGATATGTTGACAACCTGCAAATCTGTTTTTGATCTGTTTCCTTTTCCTGTGATCCATGCTGTTGTTTCATCATGTAATGTTGCTCAGTGTGACAGTAAATTAATCTATCAGGTTCATTGAATCAAAACTGCACAACTGCTAGATGGCTATTCAGTGCAAAGCAGATGTTCGTGCAGCAAACGTCTGTGTTGTTCACTAGCATGAAGGTTTGCTTGCTCATCTGCATGTTGTGTTACATGTTCATTCTGAAGGAGAATGGAAACGCTTCATAACGTCATTACGCTGTGTTTGTCATGGACAAGATTGTGCTTGCATAACGAACCTGGGATTATTCTCCATGGAGCGGCCTTTTAAAGGTCCTGGGTCGTGTATTGCAACAGCTTGGATGATGGAGGGCCAACCATTGGCAATAAAGTTTCATAACTCAGGTTGAGCGTTCACAGGTTGCTTGACATTTCACAGACACCAATCTGTCCTTGCTGTAGCTCATTTCTTTTACTTTCCTTTTCATTCAGTTCACACTGTGATATCTTCTGATCACATTGTTTTTGAGGTCAAGGTCTTGTAATGCATTGTCACTTTTTTTGTGCTTCATCTACAGTGCTGTCCTGCTTTTTCAGCTCCTCTTTAACTTTCCATTCTGTGTTGAAATACTATTTTTCTACCATGTCTTTTTTCTACCATGTCTTCCCACCAACTCTTGGTTTCTCTTCCTTCCCTCCACTCTCTCTTCTTTTTCCTTTGTTTCTGCCGCCTCCTGCACATTTAGAATACATGTTGCATTTTGCTTCCTCATACTCCAAAAGTCGAATAAATAGGAACACCCTGACTTGGATTGCGCTTACTTTCAACTCTTCCAGTGATTTTCATGCCTAAATCGCCTTACATATCCTACAAGGGGTGATGGGCTGTAAATCTCCATCCATCCATCCATCCATCCATCCATCCATCCATCCATCCATCCATCCATCCATCCATCCATCCATCCATCCACCCATCCATCCATCCATCCATCCATCCATTCCTCATGCCCAGACTTACATGTGTGCAGTGAAGGAGTAAGATTGGAGAAACTGACAGATTTCATTTGATCTGCCTCACCCAGGACAGCTCTTTCGTCTGCTCACCGTCTTTCCTGGTGCAGTGCCCCGGGTGTGCAGTACGTCATCAGTCTTCTCAGCAATCAAAAGTACTGGAATCAGTTTTTCTATCACAATAAACATGGAAGGCCTGGGGATGAAAGCATTGGGTGTCCCTGCTCTCTCCATTTGGAAATGATCAATAGAACGTATTCCAGGAAGAGCTTGGTCGCTGGCACCTTGCATTTGGATGGAATCCTCCTCCAGACAAAATCAATGAGCAGTTCCCTGGTGCAGCTGCCAGATTCCACTTCCATGATTAGCTCTCTGTAATGCCTGCAGTCTTCATCCAGGGGCCACTTATCACCAAGGCAAGGAATGAAGCCCTGGCATGTTCTTTTCCCCCTTCTTCTTTTTCTTCTTTTTCTAGGCGACTGTTTTCCTTGAAGGATGAAATCTGTGTAAGAACAATGAAAACAAGATGAATCCATCAAAAAACATGCTGGCAAGAGATGTATTCTCTAAAATTGCTGTGGCCTGAGCTGTTGGTGTCAACGAGTTGTGAGATGGATATATGATTTTGTAGGTGACTGCAGTTCTAACTGCTAAAGACTGACTTGAGACTTAAAACATAAAATGAAGAATTAGAGGAAGGGAAATATCAAACTTGTAATCCATATTGACTAGTGCGGGATGTTGATCTCTTGCGTTTATCCTGTCTATGTAAGTACTTTTAAAACAATGGCCTCCACCCCCTTCAAATGCAAAAAGTACATCACAGTCCAGAGAAGAGCGTCTTCAGCTGCTTCTTGAACGATCTTAGAGAGTCATATTTTCACAGAAATTTAGGAATCTTTTACCAAAGAACTGTTCTCATATTTACGAGAGAGCGTGTTTTTAATAAGCCTTGGGTTGAGGACCTGAGGTTTCTTTGTAGGCTTTGAACAGAATTTAAAATATTTTCTATGCTGTTTTTAAGTGAGGCATTCTTGTTGAGTGAAGATTTTCCCATTGTTGTACTGGATAACTGTGGGAGTAGCTGGTTTTAATGGCAGGCATGGCAGTTTCACTTGTCTATTTATCTTCTCCAGCTTTCCCAGTGGCAAGCTATTAATTTAGAGATATGGCATACGGATGTTAAAAAAACGCGCATGACAGTAACCCATTATTTTGTTTGGTTTGAGTCTTCAGTCACTGGTGAAGTAGACAACAGACAGGTCGGGCCAGTGGAGTTAAAAAGGGAGTTGATCTTGTGCTAGATTGTAAATCTGCTCGTAAAACTCGCCCATACGCCTTATCTCGTTCAGTGTTGCCTCTAGAGGTTTCTGTCTGGATTCCAGCAGAAATCTTGGTACGATGAAAGGCAGGTTTGTAATCGTTCAATCTCTTTGGCATCTTGGAGCCGGCTGATAGAGCTCATGCACGTAGCCAGGTCCCAAAACTCAGCAGCCAAGTTCTGCAGCTGATGTGGAGGGCTGGTAGCAGCTCTGACCTTAGTGTTGTATTGCTGTGTGAGCTCACAAGAATGTTGAATGTTTGCATTTTCTCCCGACTTAATTTATAGAGATGCCCGTAATGTATTGTTAAACTCTACTGCCTCACGCCCATGTAGATACCGCTGTTGGCAGTGCTGCATGTGTTGTGATACTTCCTAGGTTAAAACAAATCCCTATTGTTAAGGCTATAAGTGTACCTTGAATGCATTCCCAGGTTTGCGTGGATTGTATATGTGCTTAGAGAGTTAGTGATAAAAAATGTATGAAGACTTGGTCTTGAAATAATTTTGGTCAGATTACGTGACACTTTCATGTCATGCTGGGATACGAAAGACCTGCATTTTGCCATTTCGAATGATTACCAGTTTGAGCCTGTTAAGTAAGGAAACGCCTACGAGGATGTTTGCTCTCCTTCTTTTCGATTTAGAGGATTTGCAGAATATATGCAAAGAGAGTTAAGGACTATCGATTTCATAGATGATCTGCCTGTGAGTTAACCACGTGATTCTTGCCACAAATAATTATGTTGCCAAATATATCCTGTCGATTGATACATGACAAGATCCCACAATTGCCTGATATGCTCAAAGATTAGGTCTTCAAACACACGCACGCACGCACACACAGAGGGAGGGAGGGAGGGAGGGAGGGAGGGAGGGAGGGAGGGAGGGAGGGAGAGAGAGAGAGAGAGCGCTGTTACAAAGTTAGCCTTTGACAAACGCAGGACAGCTACCGATGCAGGGAAACCGACTGCAAAGCCTAGCAAACTGAGGGCGCCAATTTGGCAAAGCAGTCAGAAATAGTTTGCCTTAATGCATGTCGTTGCTCATCTATGAGGCAGGCCGACATTTGTAGGTAAGGAGCAAGCACCAGCTGGTACTTGTTTTTAGATGTTTAGATATAAGTTGTGAAGCTTATGAAGTAAGCATCAAATCCTTCTCTTAAAAAATGTGTATGGTTGTGAAGCCTTGTCAACTCACTTGATGGACAGACATCTCACTGTCCTTGGCACGGGGATGGTTTGAATCGCATTTCCATTTAGGGCAACTTGCAGAACGTGTTCGATAGTTAGCCTCTGATGATGCCAGGCTAGGAGCTTGAACTCCGAGCTTGCAGTGTTTGGACCACTTGCACGGAGACGGTGATAACTATATATGTATGACCTGTGGCAAGTGGCATGACAAATCAAGGCATGTAAGGAATAAGAAGTTGCAGTGAGTAGTGGGATCACTGTTGACAGTGTCGTTCCTAATCCTTATTCCTGATTAGGTGTCAATGTGCCAGTGGCATAATCAGCACATCAATCTGAGTCATCTGAATCACAGTTTTGACAGATGTGACTGTTTTTTTCTGTGTACATTCTTCATGATACCAATTCTTGCACCTCACACACTGAACCCATTTTTCGTTTGGTATGCTGTTTGAATAGGGTTCACAACAAACCTAACAAAAATCTTCCTCAGAGTCTTTGGAAACAGAGTCAGACTTTTTGTAGCTTAATGTTTTTCTCGACTTTTCTTTCCCTTTCTGTTTCGGCAGTGTGTTTCTACCTCCTGTTCTAATAGGTGCACGTTTTCAGTTAGTTTTTTTTCCCCGGCTCAGCTTGTTTTTTTCTGGGGTGTCGGTAAACATTGCTGTCTGTCTACGTTTCCTTCCTCGTGATCCGACCTGCCTTGGAGCTGCTTTGGGGAAAGGCCCCACTTGTTGCGGGGAGAAGTCGTCACCAGCGTTCAAGGGAAGCTCTGTTGCCTCTATGGAGTTCAGCTGGGTGTCTGGTGCAGATGTTGGCTTCTGAACAGGCACAACTGCATCATAGTGAGGCTGGTTTAACATGTTACAACTAGCCCCTTCTGGTGTGTTACAACTAGCCCCATCCCACTGTTGATCACCGGCCCAAACCCAGAAGCCAACACAGGAAACGAGAAGCAGATTTTGATGGTATGATAACATTGATAAAGCAACAAGCTTTCTTGAACCGTTTCTGGCAGTATTCTAAGCATTAGTGATTAAGAGATACAAGATAATCTTTACACATTGCAAAAAGTTACTCACCTGCCTGAATTTCGAACTCTTTGATCCCATTCACGCATGCGTGGATTTCATCCCGCCATTTTTTCTTGGGAAATGGCCAATGGGTAAAGGGATGCAACTGTCTCAGTCTCAGCAGAAAACTTATAAACAGTGAGGAGTAATGTACCCTGTTACTTCCAACCCGTGTTACTTTTAACCCCGCTCTCCCCTATTATATGTGTATTTAGATTATTGTTTCTTTTTGTGTGCGTGATATTACCGTAGTGTCGACTGTTGATGATAATGAGGAGGCTTTGTAATGATGTGAAACGCTTTGCGGAATAACTTTTGAAAAATTGTTGCGATTGGACGAGGTTTAATTGGCATGGAAATTTGCTCTAAGGAATAGTGGCACTTAACGATAGCGTCTCTGATGAAGCGCCGTCCATTGCCTGCCTTCCTGCTTGGCTGCCTGTTTACCTGCCTTCTTGCCTGTCTTCCAGTCTTCCTGCACCGCGTCTCCCTACGCGATTCGTAAGAGGCGAATAACTAGGGACACCGTGACTTGACTTGCGTTTACTCTAAACTGCTCTAGTGATTTTCGTGCTTACTGGCCTTATATAGCCTTCAAAGGCTGATAGGCCGTAAAACTCCATCAGTCCAATCCAATCCAATCCTGTCTTCCTGCCTTTGCCTGCTTGTCTGTGTCTCTTTTCCTGCCGACTTGCCTGTCTGCCTGTCTGCCTGTCTCCCTGCCTGCTTGCCTTTTTGCCTTCTTGCCTCTTGTCCTGCCGATTTGCTTGTCTGCCTGTCTCCCTGCCTTCTTGCCTCTTGTCCTGCCGACTTGCCTGTCTGCCTGTCTCCCTGCCTGCTTGCCTGCTTGCCTCTTGTCCTGCCGACTTGCCTGTCTGCCTGTCTCCCTGCCTTCTTGCCTCTTGTCCTGCCGACTTGCCAGTCTTCCCGCCTACTTGCCTGGCTGCCTGTCTTCATGTTTTTGCCTGCTTGGATGTCTGCTTGTCTTCCTGCCTGCTTGTCTATCTGTCTATCTGCCTGTCTGCCTGTCTGCCTGTCTCCCTGCCTGCTTGCCTGCTTGCCTTCTTGCCTCTTGTTCTGCCGACTTGCCTGTCTGCCTGTCTCCCTGCCTGCTTGCCTTCTTGCCTCTTGTCCTGCCGACTTGCCTGTCTGCCTGTCTCCATGCCTGCTTGCCTGCTTGCCTTCTTGCCTCTTTTCCTGCCGACTTGCCTGTCTTCCCGCCTACTTGCCTGGCTGCCTGTCTTCATGCCTGCCTTTGCCTGCTTGGATGTCTGCTTGTTTTCCTGCCTGCTTGTCTATCTGCCTGCCTTTGTCTGCTTGGATGTCTGCTTGTCTTCCTGCCTGCTTGTCTCTCTGCTTGCCTTTGTCTGCTTGGATGTCTGCTTGTCTTCCTGCCTGCTTGTCTATCTGCTTGCCTTTGTCTGCTTGGATGTCTGCTTGTCTTCCTGCCTGCTTGTCTATCTGCCTGCCTTTGTCTGCTTGGATGTCTGCTTGTCTTCCTGCATGCTTGTCTATCTGCCTGCCTTTGCCTGCTTGTCGGACTGCCTGTCTTCCCACCTTTGCCTGCTTGTCGGACTACCTGTCTTCCTACCTTTTTGTCTGCCTGTCTGTCTGTATTCCTGCCTTTGCCTACTTGCCTGTCTGCTCGCTTCTTTTTGCAAGAATCTCTTAACGTCGCTGGGAGACTACCCGCGGAAGTGGAAGGGGCGAACGATCTGTCCGCCGTGCACTGCACTCTCTGTTGGCAGCCCCTGTAAGGTGGGCTGGCGATTTTCCTCCAGGCAAAACAGTAGAAAAATCCCATGGTCTCTGAGGAAAGCCATGCAAGTCGTCCTTTCCCGGTTTTTGAACTGGACGACAATGGAGAACGCAAAGGTGATTTAGAAGCATAGGAATTTGTATGTCCACAAATTTGTGATAGAGATCAGAAACCTGCAAGGGTATGGTTAAAAAGAGAGAGAGCGAGAGCGAGAGAGAGAGAGAGAGAGAGAGAGAGAGAGAGAGAGAGAGAGAGAGAGAGAGAGAGAGAGAGAGAGAGAGAGAGAGAGAGAGAGAGAGAGAGAGAGAGAGGTTTCTGTCGACATCTTTTGAAAATAGGGGGAAACAGATAGAGAGTTAATGACCGCTTTCTGGAAACGAGTTTGGCAGTGAAGCCATGCCATGGTACGGTTGCAGTAATCTAACCGCGATCTCGACCTATTTGGAAGATGTTCACCTCCTTTCCCCAGCAGTTCATTGAAGTGGGAAGAGTGATCCTAGTTGGAGCAAATGTAATAATAGACGGGGGAGCACTTTCCCGTTAGCCCGCCGCTGCCGAGAGAGAGAATGTCATTAGGAGCGTTTCCAACTTGATTGGGTGGGAATTAAGGTTGAGGAAATGGCTTCAACTCGTGAGTCTCAAGGTTTTTACCTCGCTGCATCTGTAGAAGGGAAGTCAGAGCTGGAAGGGTGTGCGGGGTAGTGTGAAGGTTGGTTTCAGATGGTGTTCTGGATCGGGGCAGAATATACAGTTGTTGAGAAACTGGGTCAAGAGCTCGAAGAACACGTGTCTTGTGGCGAGGGCAATTTAGGGCGATGCCAGGTACCTCCACCAGACCATTACTTGTCGTTCCAACACCAGCAGACCTTGCTGCCTCTGAGACGATACTGCGGTGGTGTCTTCTGCATGGAGACTGGCCTTTGCTAAAGTGTCTTCCATCGCCCTCCAGTGCCCGTTTCATGGCACTCTTGGCCATTTTGTGTCGTTCTGTGTCTCGAAAAGATTTAGGTAAGTCCCAATGGGGGCAAGTTTCTCATTGGCTGAAAGGTAATTGGGTCGAGAAGATGGTCCTGACGCTAAGCAGTCTCGACTTCTGTTCGGCCGTGTATTTGTGGTGGCTGGCTGCGGGCATACCTCCCAGCTTGAATCTTCAGTGTTTATTTTGATGCTAATTGTTTAGAGGTTTTCCAGCGCATCGAGCTGTCTGACATGGCAACGTTTGTTTAGGCAGCGTTCTCGATTGTGTGCAATCTCGCGTTGCTCTCGTTCATCTCTCCTGCCCTTGCTAAGTAGTACGTGCTTCTCTGCATGTTGCCTCACGCGTTGTTGCTATCTCTCTTGTGTTGTGGCGCGTGGCATGGGGCATGAAATTCGAAATGTGTGTGATCTGTGGGTTTTGTGGCGAGGTGTATCCTGGTTTGTTTATCGTTGGACTTCGTGACAAAATCTGCTACTTCTTTTCAACACGTGTAGGAGGAAACCTTACAAAACAAAATGTTTCCGTGCGTTCTTTATCCACAGTGAAATGTGCCTGATGTGACCACAGCCAAAGTGGAATAAAAGTAATATGCATATGAAGCATTGGAAGCGTGTGTGCCTGCGACCACCACTAAGCAAAGAGTTTAATTCTGTTGAATGATCCTCTCTTTTCACATACATGTAGCCTAGTAATTACTATGGCGATGAAAGCATGGTGTTAAAACCCTTCTTTTTTTCTTCCCAGCAAGTTGTGCATCGCAGTGAGGCTCTACCGTAAGCCCTCACCGTGAATGCTCTTTGTTCTCCAGAAGTGCTGCTACCTTCTCATGCAATTGCCCTCCACTGTGAAAGCCTGTTTCGTGGACTCGGTCATTTCATTGATCTCGTTGTTGGCGTGGACTTGAGAAGTACTATCACGGCCTCTGTCCTGTACATGTATATCGCCAGGTTGCATTGTTTGATTACTTGCATAGTCGTATCGTTTTCTTACATGAGTTTCTTCTCTCGGCAAGCTCACTTACACCCCGAGCATCAGAGCTGTTGTACAACCATGTTTTGGGGTAAGTCCGAAAAAAATTCCACAAGCAATGTAAGATGCATAAAAGATGAAGAGAGATGTTTCTCGTTCGGTCGAGTGTGCAGACGTGACAATCTTCAGATGGTCTGAGGTGAAATAGCACAGCTTGACTGGTCCTACCGATCTGGTCAAGGCGAACGTCCAGACGGACGCTGTGCGATGCTGCAGTCTTGATCGCCTCGCCAACAGTCTGCCAAGGACTGTCGAGTCTGGCGCTGCCGATCACCGGGGCCCACTGGAGGTATCGACCTGTGTAACTTGATCTCTGGTGGACCGGGCTGCAAGGTCGATTGAAGAGGTTATTTACGGGGACATCGACAGCTGCCATCGTCAGCACCTCCACTGCCTCTCTGCAACCGTGGCTTACATGCCGTGATTATGCCTAGAGGTGATACGATCTTGAATGCTGTGATTTGTCTCTAAAGGTTCTTAAGCAGAATGCAGCAACAAAAAACTTCATGTGCCACATGTAAAGGGAATGTTATTTCATTGGATCAAACGCTGAACTCGATATTGATGGTGAAACTTTGCTCTTAGCAAAGCTCTTACATATCTGTTGATTTATGTTCCCTCTCTCCCCCGATTTTACGACAAGCCAAATTTCTCACTATCAAGAAGTAAAGATGATGAATGTTGTATTTGTTATTATCTGGATTTTTATAATAAAAACTGCTGGCGCTGAACTCCAGGTTTTGGCATTAAAAAGAAAAGAAAAAGAAGATCGGGTTCAAACCCGCTACCTCTCGAGAAAAGAAGGGGGAAAAACACACATACACACACACGCGCGCACACACACACACACACACACACACACACACACACACACACACACACACAAAACAGGTCGGTTTCGAACCCACAACCTCTCGAAAAAAGAGAGAGAAAAGTAGTTTCAGCACAGAATCGAATCTGGTCACGCATGACCAAGAGTCCAACGCTCTACCAAATGTGCCATTGGAGAACTCGTATGACTGAGTGTTTGTAAAGCATTTATAACGTTCTTTTCTGTGGCCACACGAGCAGCTAAATCTCAACCGGCTGAATAAAAGCAAAGGAGTCTGCGCGGGGGTGAGTCTCAGATCTGCATTTGAAATTGAACATTACTGCTCATTGCTCGTGCAAGGCTGGGTAAGTGGTGTTTTTTAAAATCATTTATCTGTTACGTGTTTGATGGAGTAACCTAAGCTCGCATTCCAAAATTGTAGAACCTACTGCTGAACTGTTGTGTGTGGAGCCAAAAAGTTTGCGCAACTACCCTTCGCACTGACTGTCCTATGCACGGACTGTCCTTTGCACTGACCGTCCTTTGCATTAACTGTCCTTCAAACTGACTGTTCTATGCACTGACAAGGAGATAGTCACGAAGGAGAGGAGGGGAAGTGCGCTTTCTACAGTGGGTAAAGATCTAGCAGTCAGCTCCAAGTTTTTGTCGCGCTCACCAGTGCTTCGGAGAGTCAGTGCATCGGACAGTCAGTGCATAGAACAGTCAGTGTGAAGGACAGTTAATGCAAAGGACAGTCCGTGCATAGGACAGTCAGTGCGAAGGACAGTTGCGCAAGCTTTTTGGCTCCACACAAAACACTTCAACAGTAGGTACTGCAATTTTGGAATGCGAGCTTAGGTTACTCCATCAAACACGTAGCAAATAAATGATAAAAAACAACAACACTTACCCAGCCTTGCACGAGCAATGAGGATGGTTGATCTTCTGCTTAGCAGCGTCAAGATTGAAAGAAAGTCGATGTGGTGCTTCATTTTTTTGCATTGATCTGAAGCAACGAGCTGTCACTTCCACCGTTAAATCCACTGCTCATAGGTCTTAATTTCGTCTAAATAACATGAGTAGTATTTATTCATACCCTGTCAATCACAGTCTGAGAAATCTTCTCACTGTCTGGCAAAAATGAGACACAAATGCTGTCCGGAATACAACGCAACGAGTCAGTCTGCGTTCTCGTGGAAGCCATTTTGCCACCTGCATGTGTTACCACGCGAGCTACAGCGGGAAAGGGGCGTGGCTGTGGAGGGGCTCAAGGCCACGCATTTCGCCATTCCGTCAAATGACATTTGAGGGGGGGGGGGGGTGAGGGGTTTCGAGTTTACGACCTAAATAAATCACTTTCTTTTCAAACCTCGATGCTGAATATTTGATACATTCAATCGGACCTAACTTCCAGTAAGTGTGCAAAATGTCAAGGAAATCCGTCCAGTAGTTTTTGAGAAATCAGCCGTTAAGTCGGGACTGACAAAGTCTGTAGGACCTCCAGTAAACCTGGAGGGATAAAGAAATAAGATATATGCGACTAAAGTCTTGTGTCGAAAAGGTCCTTCTATTTAGGCTTCTAGCATTTCATTATTGGATATGTTTCATTTGATGGTCACTTGGTCCTCATTTTTCCAACCGTTATCCAAATGTTCTCTAGAGAATAAGAAAAGTGTCAAGGCCTTGCAGGCTCAGTTCAACACTTTTCGGCAAGCTTCTTTGGCCAATTATTCGTTAAAAGAATCGATATTTTAGATCAATAATTGACGCTCTTTTTCCGTTGTGAACTGTCTTTCTTTGAAATTTTACCAGTATTTCATTTGCCAACTTAGCTTTCGCTAAATCCAAATGTATTGATACAGACCGTGCCTAACGAGCTTCGAACATTTCTTGACAATGACGGCCGTTTGAAAGAAAAAAAGGAAAATATCAGTTTCTTTATCTGAACGTGGAACGGAACTGAGGGAAATTGTAGTTTCACACGAGGTCAAGGTTTTGACAGAGAAAATTTTCGGCTGCATCCTGAACTTCTTTTTTCCTTGGAGGAAAAAAAGTGGATGATGCAATTATTGACTCAAGAAGATCTGATTCCCAGGGATTGCCTTGTGTGTGTGTGTGTGTGTGTGTGTGTGTGTGTGTGTGTGTGTGTGTGTGTGTGTGTGTGTGTGTGTGTGTGTGTGTGTGTGATTGTGTGTGTGTGTGTGATTGTGTGTGTGTGTGTGTGTGATTGTGCGTGTGTGTGATTGTGTGTGTATGTGTGTGTGCGAGCGTACACGTATGTGTGTGTGCGCGTGCGTGCATGTGTGTGTGTGTGTGTGAGTGTGTGTGTGTGTGTGCGTGTGTGTTTCGATTGGAGTCAAGGGGGAAACATTCATTGAGAGAGCGCGTTTTGTCTGGTTTGGTTGTGATAAGTGAAAACTCGATACTCTATAGTCTGCGCCGGCAGGGTTTTAGCACGCGCTGTCACTAGTCGTACACATAAACTTTTTAGTGAACTCCTTAATGTTCACTTTGTAACTTAATTACTGATCCAGTCTTTAGTCTGGAATAGTTTCTGTGCAAACATATTTTAGATGCATCCTTAACATAGGGCAAAATGTACGGGAATACCTGGAAAAATCAGTCTTTATAACGTTTCACTCGATGTTGCGTTTAATGTATACAGTATTCTGTGTCGTGTAATTGTATGTTCTCTGGTCCATGAACAGCTTTGAAAAATGGAATTGCATTAAACTGCATGTCTTAGAATACTTAACATTTGTAATTCTCTCTCTCTCTCTCTCTCTCTCTCTCTCTCTCTCTCTCTCTCTCTCTCTCTCTCTCGCTCTCTCTCCACCCACCCACCCTCTCTTTCCATCCCCCCCTGTCTCTCTCTCCATCCCCCCCCCTCTCTCTCTCTCCCTCCCTCCCTCCCTCCCTCCCTCCCTCCCTCCCTCCCTCCCTCCCTCCCCTCCCTCCTCTCTCTCTCTCTCTCTCTCTCTCTCTCTCTCTCTCTCTCTCTCCCCTCCTCTCTCTCTCTTTCTCTCTCTCTCTTTCTCTCTCTCTCACTCTCTCTCTCTCACTCTCTCTCTCTCTCTCTCTCTCTCTCTCTCTCTCTCTCTCCTTCCCTTCCTCTCTCCCCCGGGGGAGTCGATAGTCCATTAGCAAGTTTATTGGTGCAAGCTTGGCCTGGCTGTGCTTTGCTGCAAGCGATTGGCGCATCTGGCAGTCGTCTGCTGGCCTGTGAGTGGTGGCAGCATTCGGGACTGTGTAGGCAAGACGTTGGTAAGCCCTGCTGCTATGTTTCCAGCACTACACCACTGTACAGCAATTTACAGCATAGTACTACATACTACATCACGCTGCATTTCTCTGCAGTAAACTACAGCACTCATTAGTACGTACGCCACTCTCTACATGTACAGCACTCTGAGTGCATAAGGCACTCTACAACACACGGCAGCACTCTACAGCATTCTTCAGCAGTCTGCAGCACAATACAGCACACTGCAGTACTCTACAACGCAGCAGTACTCTACAATGCAGCAGGACTCTACAATACTGCAACGCACTGCAGCATTCTTCAGCACTCCACCACAAACTGCAGCACTCTACAACACACGGCAGCACTCTACAACACACGGCAGCACTCTACAACACACTGCAGCATTATGCAACAACTTCAGCAATCTACAACGTACCAGCACTCTACAACACACAGCGGCACTCTACAACACACAACAGCATTATACAACGCACTGCAGCACTCTACAACACACAGCAGCATTCTACAACGCACTGCAGCACTCTACAACACACACCAGCACTATCCAACACACAGCAGCACTCTACAACACACAGCAGCCCTCTACAACTCACTGCAGCACTCTACAACACACAGCAGCCCTCTACAACACACAGCAGCCATCTACAACACACTGCAGCACTCTACAACACACAGCAGCACTCTACAACACACAGCAGCCCTCTACAACACACTGCAGCACTCTACAACACACTACATCACTCTACAACCCGCTGCATATCTCTACAAAACACTGAAACACTTTATTATAACTCACAGCAGCACTCTACAACACACTGTGGCACTCTACAAACACTCAGCAGCACTCCACAACGCATTGCAGCCCTCTACAACACACACCAGCACTCTCCAACACACAGCAGCACTCTACAACGCACTGCAGCACTCTACAACACACAGCAGCACTCTACAACACACAGCAGCCCTCTACAACACGCTGCAGCACTCTAAAACACACTACATTACTCTACAACACGCTGCTTCTCTCTTCAAAACACGAGAGCACTTTATAACACACTGCAGCACTCTACAACGCACTGCAGTACTCTACTGCATTATTCAGAATTCTACAACACAGCAGGACTCTGCAACACAACACTATTTAGCACTCTACAGCACTCTGCAGCACTCTAGAGCGCTCTCAAGCACACTACAGCATACTACAGCATAGCTGCACTCTGCAGCACTATAGAGCGCTCTCAAGCACACTACAGCATACAACAGCATAGCTACACTCTGCAGCACTCTAGAGCGCTCTCAAGCACACTACAGCATGCCACAGCATATCTGCACTCTACAGCACTCTAGAGCGCTCTCAAGCACACTACAGCATACTACAGCATAGCTGCACTCTACAGCACTCTAGAGCGCTCTCAAGCACACTACAGCATACCACAGCATATCTGCACTCTGCAGCACTCTAGAGCGCTCTCAAGCACACTACAGCATAATACAGCATAGCTGCACTCTACAGCACTCTAGAGCGCTCTCAAGCACACTACAGCATACCACAGCATATCTGCACTCTGCAGCACTCGGCAGCACTCTAGCGCTTTCAAGCACTCTAGAGCATATTACAGAATATCTGCACTCTACAGCATCCTAGAGCGCTCTCAAGCACACTCCAGCATACTACAGCTTAGCTGCACTCTACATAGTACATCGCTTCTAAGAACAGTGGCACTCAAGGCCATTACATCATTCTCGACAACCTCACGAGGCAACTGCACTTTCCACACCTCGAAGATACCGGAGCTGCACCGTCAGCGCTGAGATGCATGCTAAGGATTTTTTTCTTATCAGTTCGTATAAGCGTTTCTTTCCTGGGGAGCGAGGTCGGAAGGGAGGGAGAGATTGTGTGTGTGTGTGTGCGCGCGTGCATGCATGTGTGTGTGTGTGTGTGTGTTTGTATGTGTGTGTGTGTGTGAGTGTGTGTGTGTGTGTGAGAGAGAGAGAGAGAGAGAGAGAGAGAGAGAGAGAGAGAGAGAGAGAGACCACATCTCGCAATAGCGCGCACATACACGTACACACACGCACGCACACACATGAGCGCACGTGCACTCTTACACCTAATGAACGCACTCGGGGGGGGAGGGGGGGGGGGGGGGGCGGGTGGGGGGGGGGAGAGGGGTTGGGGGCTGAGAGAGAGAGAGAGAGAGAGAGAGAGAGAGACCCAGAAAGGGATGCGCAGAGAGAAAGAGAGAGAGAGAGAGAGAGAGAGAGAGAGAGAGAGAGAAGAGAGAGAGAGAGAGAGAGAAGAGAGAGAGAGACGCAGAGAGAAAGAGAGAGAGCTACCTAGCAAACACTCTACAGGGAGGGCAAGCCAGGAATCAGGTTGCCCTACTGAGAGAGTCCTCCTTCCACGCTCCTCTCTTCTGGAGTGGTGCTGGTTCACTGACAACGTCTGACAGGCAGGCAGTGCTGGCGGGTCATGCTATTTACCGAAATGGCGCTAATGGCGCTAATGGCGCTAATGGCGCTAATGTCTTACCGAAATGGCGCTAATGGCGCTAATGTCTTACCGAAATGGCGCTAATGGCGCTAATGGCGCTAATGGCGCTAATGGCGCTTATGGCGCTAATGGCGCTAATGGCGCTAATGGCGCTAATGTCTTACCGAAATGGCGCTAATGGCGCTAATGTCTTACCGAAATGGCGCTAATGGCGCTAATGGCGCTAATGGCGCTAATGGCGCTAATGTCTTACCGAAATGGCGCTAATGGCGCTAATGTCTTACCGAAATGGCGCTAATGGCGCTAATGTCTTACCGAAATGGCGCTAATGGCGCTAATGGCGCTAATGGCGCTAATGTCTTACCGAAATGGCGCTAATGGCGCTAATGTCTTACCGAAATGGCGCTAATGGCGCTAATGGCGCTAATGGCGCTAATGGCGTTAATGACGCTAATGGCGCTAATGGCGCTAATGTCTTACCGAAATGGCGCTAATGGCGCTAATGTCTTACCGAAATGGCGCTAATGGCGCTAATGGCGCTAATGTCTTACCGAAATGGCGCTAATGGCGCTAATGTCTTACCGAAATGGCGCTAATGTCTTCGAAATGGCTTAGAAATGAGCATATATATATCGATATCCCCTTCTTGAATATGATGTATTTAAGTTTAAGCTATTCTAACTATATTTGACCAAATTATGTTAGAAACAGCAACATTTTGAAACAGACATGCGGTCGTTTATCCTGGAATCTGTCTGGCGACCCTGCCTCGCTAGTTTGACTCTGCTGTCATCCTTGCTGGACGTGTTGTTGTGAGGCGTCCACTCCAAGAGATCCCTGTCTATCTGTCCATCTCACTCCCCTGGCCACAGGGGTCATTTGTTTATTCTGGAATCCCTCTGTCCTGAGCGGGAGTCTCAGAGAGCGTGGGAAGTTTTCTTCCGCTTTAGGGTGACATGCGTTTGTATATATTTATCCTCTTTAGAGAGAAGAGGTGGTGGAATAGGGGGAGACCGAAGAGCATGACCGGACATTAGCGCCATTATTCAAGAAGAGAATAACGATATATATATACTCATTTCTCAGCCATTTCGAAGACATTAGCGCCATTAGCGCCACTTCGGTAAATCGATCGAAATGGCGGTCGACCGCATGTCTGTTTCAAAGTGTTGCTGTTTCTAACGTAACTTGGTCAAATATAGTTAGAATAGCTTAAATACATCATATTCAAGAAGGGGATAACGATATATATGCTCATTTCTAAGCCATTTCGAAGACATTAGCGCCATTAGCACCATTTCGGTAAGACATTAGCGCCATTAGCGCCATTAGCGCCATTAGCGCCATTTCGGTAAGACATTAGCGGCATTAGCGCCATTAGCGCCATTTCGGTAAATAGCATGACCGCCATTGGGTAAGACATTAGCGCCATTAGCGCCATTAGCGCCATTAGCGCCATTGGCACCATTTCGGTAAGACATTAGCGCCATTAGCGCCATTAGCGCCATTAGCGCCATTGGCACCATTTCGGTAAGACATTAGCGCCATTAGCGCCATTAGCGCCATTGGCACCATTTCGGTAAGACATTAGCGCCATTAGCGCCATTAGCGCCATTGGCACCATTTCGGTAAGACATTAGCGCCATTAGCGCCATTAGCGCCATTAGCGCCATTGGCACCATTTCGGTAAGACATTAGCGCCATTAGCGCCATTAGCGCCATTGGCACCATTTCGGTAAGACATTAGCGCCATTAGCGCCATTAGCGCCATTTCGGTAAGACATTAGCGCCATTAGCGCCATTAGCGCCATTAGCGCCATTAGCGCCATTAGCGCCATTAGCGCCATTTCGGTAAATAGCATGACCGGTGCTGGCAAAGGTGTAGTGGCACCCTGACTCTCAGAGTCTCAGACCTGACACACCCCGGCACCGTTTGGCACAGGCACTTCTCAAGCACGCAAGAAATGCACATTAGCTCTGAGTGCCAGACCCGTATTGAGTTACACATAGATGCATAGCATGAAAACATTATGGCAAACAGGCTCACGTGCATGAACACTTACACTCGGAGAGAGAGAGAGAGAGAGAGAGAGAGAGAGAGAGAGAGAGAGAGAGAGAGAGAGAGAGAGAGAGAGAGAGAGAGAGAGAGAGAGAGAGAGAGAGAGAGAGAGAGAGAGAGAGAGAGATGATGGAAGTCAAGGGGAAATTTTCCAGATTCCTAGCTGGTGCTGTGCCGTAGATCATTTTTGACGAGGGTCTCCCATACAAGTACTTATCTGCCTTACTCTCAGCGATTCCTCAAAATGCAGCTACACGTAGGCTGAGCAGTTACCAGCGGGGCTTCGCGCCTAGCACGGCACGAGTTGTTAGTTTGGCCTATTGCGCTCTGGTTTGTATCCCTGAAGAACAAAGAACCTCTGTTTATAAATCCTTAGTGCAGTTTATCTCCTTTGCCTTGCTCGCGTTTCCTTCAATTCCTGGTCTGTCTTTTCTTTCTTTCTTTTTCTTTCTTTCTTTCTTTCTTTCTTTCTTTCTTTCTTTCTTTTTCTTTCTTTCTTTCTCTCTTTCTTTTTTATTCTTTTTTCTTTCTTTTTACCTCCCCTCCTGTTTTATTCAAGTTTAATTTGGTGGCTGGTTGTATTTGTCTTGCAACTTTATCCTTATTTCATCTTGTCAGAATCGCTTTGCTGCCACTCTTTCTACCTCCTCTCTTCTGTCTTGAACCCTCTAGTGCTTCTTTTCTATATCTTCCTACCGCTTTTCCTTCTTCCCCTTTCTTGTTTGTGTTGGGTTTTTTCCCCTCCAAGACTCCATTTTCCATCGCAGCTCTCGTCCAATAAGTTGACTGTCAGTTTAATGGAGAACTAAAGTGGAACTCGAGGGAACAACCGCCAGTTGGCCCTGCCGACCATTTCCGCAGACAGTGTTGCTGCTGTCGAAGCGAAGCGAAGAACGCATTTACCTGGCGGTGGCGCACAGGGCAAGTCGTCCACATCTGCGAGGAATTAGGGCAAGGATGAGGTGGAGGCGGACGTCTGGGGGCATCATGGCTCCAGGGGAGGAGCTGGGAATTCTCTGGCGCCATGAGAGTGCCTCCAGATTGCCTTGTCAGCCAGTCCGCCACCTTCGTGCCTCGTGGCAGCTGCTGGTTATCTCCCGAACCTGTGCGTGTAACACATCCATTGAGGGAGAGGATTTTCGCTGTTGTGTTGTCGGTATCGGAGAATACCGTGGAGAAAAGGGAGTAATTTTATTTGTGGTCGTGCAATTAGTCTGAAGCGGAGGTAATGGTAGGGATAATGGAGGTGGGAGAGAGAGAGAGAGAGAGAGAGAGAGAGAGAGAGAGAGAGAGAGAGAGAGAGAGAGAGAGAGAGAGATTGAGTGATTCTTTTGATTCTTTATTTATCATGGATGAAGTTTTAGGCATTTCTGCCTATCTTACAAATTGCCCTTGCTCTTAAAGAAATAACAATCCTGGATAGATGACACACACACACAGAGAGAGAGAGAGAGAGAGAGAGAGAGAGAGAGAGAGAGAGAGAGAGAGAGAGAGAGAGAAAGGAATTTCCTAAGTTGGGTGGTTGTGCAGTCCTGGCTAATTTAATGAACAGAATTGCATTGAACTGGAATGATAAAGGAGTATGATTGCAGATTGCAGCATGACTGGTATGATGAGAAATGATGATGCTAAACTGAACTCTATGTGATGGTGATATCCATCCGTGCCTGTGCGATCAATATTTCTGTTTCACGAAAGAATGAAGTCAATATCTTGCAAACTTTGTTTTTTTTAAAAACAACACCACGGTGTAATATGAGACGGTTTGCACGTTCCTGTCCGTTTCAAATTGTGATTGACATGCTTGATTGTAAGATGCCGATGACGTCATGTTTGCGACCATGCGTCACGACCACGCCCGAGTGGCTGGAGGGGTTTGCATACTGTCTCCCGGCCAAGTCGTCAGGGTGCTCAGTGCACACAGGTAAAACATTTAATAACGGCGATGTGGATTGAACCAGCATCGGGCTAGGCACGAAACGCTCTCAGGGGAGTGCAGACACTAACAGTACCTATTCACGGTGGTATATCACAAGGATGGATGGATGGATGGATGGATGGATGGATGGATGGATGGATGGATGGATGGATGGATGGATGGATGGATGGATGGATGGATGGATGGAAGGACAGAAAATCTGTCAGCCAGAGTGGCAAAACAGCAAATCAGTCAGCGAGAGTGGCAAAACAGCAAATCAGTCAGCGAGAGTGGCAAAACAGCAAATCAGTCAGTGAGAGTGGCAAAACAGCAAATCAGTCAGCGAGAGTGGCAAAACAGCAAATCAGTCAGTGAGAGTGGCAAAACAGCAAATCAGTCAGTGAGAGTGGCAAAACAGCAAATCAGTCATCCAGAGTGGCAAAACAGCAAATCTGTCAGTGAGAGTGGCAAAACAGCAAATCTGTCAGTGAGAGTGGCAAAACAGCAAATCAGTCAGTGAGAGTGGCAAAACAGCAAATCAGTCAGCCAGAGTGGCAACACGTGATCGGCGCACTGTCATTCTGAACGACCCAATTAAGACACGCAACGTCACGTCTCTCTCTTGACCGCTTGCCTGGTTGCACGCTACCTAGGGAGTTATGATGGTGCTGTAGTGACACATGATTTGGCCTAATGACCAGGGGTGAGCGCATGAGTTTGAACATCGACATCGGATGAATGGTCACAGTAAATAATCAGGCACCTGTGCCTTAATCTTGAGATTGTGGTCGAGAGATGGCGAGTAATGAGTGTCTGAGTAGTTGGTATAGTCGGCCTGAAACAGGAGATCGTGACGAGTCGCCGTAGGGGGTCCACGATAAAAGATGCGCCCAGCCTCGCTTCCTGCACCTGGCTTGTTTTTGCCCTGACAATGAAGAGCTTTATGTGGTCACTGCTGCAGTCGCTTTGAATTGCGCAATGCAGCGATCCTGGGTCAAAAACGGAAGAGATTTACCTTCCGGACAGCTGTGCACTGAGAGAGTAATGAGGAGTGGATGTAACTGTGAATCTTAGCATGTTCTTAAATAATGTCGTTTTAAGCATGGTTCTAAAGTGCTGGAGAAATGTTGGCATTGGATGATATTTGACTTCACGTGCCGTTTTGAATAACATGAATGTTTTCAACAACGGATATGTACTGTAACTCACATTTCCATGTTGTTTGAATTTGAAAAAACAAATCAAGCCAGCGAAATCGCTGTTGGGTGTAGCAAGTAGCCTGACACCTGTCTGTAACTGTGTAGTCCCAAAAGGACTCTACTAGATCAGACTTGATAGTGAGGGCATGCGTCGTATCAGAAATCGATAAGACCTCTCCACGATTTTATTGATTTTACACTCTACTGTCGCATGGGGCCCTCGTACCTCGCGTTCTCGCAGGAAGGCAACGAAAAAATGTCAGCCATTGTCCTCCGGTACCGTAACCCCCTGATTCCTTTCACAGTCTTTTCAAACAAACTGTTCACGTCCGGTCTCGTTGTGTTAAAAAAATATATAATTGTATATGCAGATTTCTGTGGCACTGCAACAATGAACGTCGCCAGAAGTTCTTTGCCATCGGAAACTTATTCGGAGGACATTGCCGTGGTGAAGAAATGGATTAAAGCTATCGTCTTTCTGGCTTTGCAGCGAGCCTGCGCCTGTCCATATGAAATTGCTGCGGTCTCCTGCCAGAAGTGAGCACGGCACCCAGTCAAACACACCTGAACCTCCTAGGAAAGGGCGTGAGAACATCGGTACTTGCAAACCCTTGAGGTTACTGCAGAGTTTGACCTGAGCGACCCGTACTCCTGGGTTTCCGCTGCAGGGCAGTCGTGGTCGCTCTTGAATTACTCCCTGTTGTTATTGCAGCTCTCCCGGATCTAAATCTGCCTGTAGTTTATTGTTTATTTTTTTTAACTCCGTTTGAGGTTCGCGCCGACGCCGGTGTATGACGTTGCAGCGTTTTGAAATGGTGAGTGCTGAAGCAAGTGGAGTTGACTCTTGACTTATGATATTAAATGTCTACTTAATATCAGGCGTTGCATTAATTACCGTGGCTTAATTAAGCTGTGCTTGAAATCTTTACAAGAAAGGACTACCCGCATAATATGTGAATAAACAGTGCCCGCTTGGAAACTTCGAGTTGCTGAACTGAATGTCTGACAATGCTTTGAATCGTTTTCTTCCTACGTTGCAACTCCACGGAAGTCCCGTCTCTCTGGTTAATGAAAATCGAGACAAACAGAAGTTTCCCGGTCACTTAAAGAATGAGTTTTGAGAAACTGTGACTGCTGTGACTGAAATGATATTGTATCTTTTTTTCCAGCTTTGGATGCCTTTCCTAGGAAAGACTTTGTTAAACCGCGAAAACCTTGGAATGTAGTGCAACCAGGATTCGAATGTTCACCACTCCAGCCATGTTGCGGCTCGTGGAGACAGAAAAATAAGAGTCGGTCTGTGGTAGACTGTTGACGGGGCTGGTGAGCACTGGGAGTGGGGTGAGCTGGGGAAAGGAGCGAGGCCTAGGCTCGAGTTGAGCATTGTTCACTCGTATGTCTTCGTTTGGCGGACTCAGTTGTCTTTGAATGCTTTACACCGACCCCCACCCTCTATCCCGCCACCCCCCACCCTCTCTCCCGCCACCCCCCACCCTCTCTCCCGCCACCCCCCACCCCCACTCCTTCCTCTCCATGGGTCGCATTTCTGCTCTGGCATTGTTTGAGAACTCCGCCCCCCTACCCCAGTGTCTCCATTTCATGCCATTGTTGGAATTGGGACGCTTTGTGCCACAGTCTTGGTGGCGGGGAAGTCCCACCAATGATCTTGGCAATTACTCGCCCCAAAGTCGCCTCTCTTGTCGAGAAAAAGACGAACAGAAAGAGAACACAAAGATCTTGAGCAACTCTCTGTGCTGTGATTTTTTAAAATAAAGTTTTTTTTAAAGATGAATGAAAGACATAAACATGTTTTTTCGCAAAGTATTGTGTCGACCTTGGTTCATTGTCTAACACTGTTTAGGTATTTGAAAATAAGTGATAAGGATTTGAAATGTGCGTTTTTGTCGTCATTATCTGGGGATGCGATAATCTTCTTACGTTCAGCTCTGGTATTCGA
>JAWQFJ010026836.1:2500-5000 GCA_034096865.1 Theodoxus fluviatilis | reverse complement strand
ACTAAGCGATAATGACACATAGTCGATTTCACCCACCCCGCCATTTTGTTAGCTGTTAGTGCTCAATGGAACAGAGCCAATTATCCAATGTTTTCGTCAGAACGCGTTACATGTGGTCTTCTTCGTGCTTTGCTCGATCTGGAAGACGCAGGCAGCCTTACTGCGACGTGAGTGTGCACTAGTTATTCGTCCCATGTGGTTTTCCCCTGGCTGTAATGGAGATGGATTCAACCATGACAACTAGTCTGAGACTCATATACGTACCTTTATGCACTTTCACGATGATAGCACGATGGCATATGTATATATACGTTTGAAGGTCCCCATTATTTTTCCATTTTCGCGTATGGAACCATCTGCTGCTGTCTGGCACATCGACAAAAATCATTCCTACCATGACCTTATTGACTTGGTAATGAAGATAACGTGATATTTTGCGGTGTGGCCTGTCCACGTCCTAACAACACATATTCCTTGTGTGTCGTCACATTCGCCTGGTGAAAACTTGTCATGTCAACATTCTTCTCGTTCCAAACAGAGTTATTCAAACAGGGACGCGTACATTTTTGTGCACATTTTCTCTTTAATGATGTAGCTGTACGCGTGTATAGCTCAGTTCTTAATGGGTCGAATGGTACCGAACACTGTCTTTGATCACTGCCAGAGGAGGTGGAGGTGGGGGTGGAGAAAATGAGGCTTATAACACCGAGACAAGTGGGGATAGGGCAAGGGAATGATGAGGTCCTGAAATTGCAGATTAGAGGTGATGATGGATTGCGCTAGGAGAAGGGAGACGGGGGCAGCCTGTGCGTGTGAGAACGGGAAGGGGGTGGGGGGAGGCAATGAGACTGGAGCTGAGGTGGGAGGAGAGGATGAGGGAAAGAGGAAAAACTAAAGATGGGTGTCAGTCTTGGCCACTTACCAGCACTGCTGTAATTGACGCCATGCGAGTTACAAGACGTACGGCACATACCAGACCTCAGCACACATCAGCAGCAGTGACTGGTGCGCGCTGTACGTCGCGCTGTCTGCGTAGATCTTCACGCCTGTCGTTGGGGATAGTGAGAATCATGGTACCTAATGAACACATGAGCACGCATGGGCTGGAGCAGAAAAACCGGGTGTATATCGGATTTGCTGGCAGCGATTGTAATCAACGCGTTTCAAGCCACCATGCTCTGAACTAATCGATGAACGCTATCAGACGCGGATGTCTGTGTTATCTCAGCCTCGTTGACTCGCAGACTTTAGTTGAATCTTTCCTTGAATGGCGGAAGGCTTCCTCAGTCAGAACAAACCCTAACTTCTTCGCCAACCCTGACTTCTTCGCAAACCCTGACTTCGCCATAAATCATTACTTCTTCGTAAACCCTGACTTTTTCGCAATAACCGACTTCTTTGTAAACCCTGACTTCACAAACCCTGACTTCATAAACCCTGGCTTCATTAATCCTCGCTTCATAAACCATGACTTCATAAACCCTGACTTAATAAACCCTGACTTCTTCGCAGAAACCGACTTCTTTGTAAACCCTTCTTCGCAGGTCCCGACTTCATCACAAATCCTGACTTCTTCGTAAACACTGACTTCTTCATAAACCCTGACTTCTTCATAAACCCTGACTTCATAAATCCTGACTTCATAAATCCTGACTTCATAAACCCTGACTTCATAAACCCTGACTTCTTTGTAAACCCTGAGTCGGGACGAAGAGCTTGGTCAGGCCTTTAAGACCGGGCAACGTTGACTGAATGCACCGCGCCACTCTGCTGCTTGCTTGAATCAATGAACGAATTGCGCACTTCGTGCCTGTCTGTCTCTATAAACTGTCTCGCAGACGTCCAGTGGAATTCGCGGGGAATGGCAAGAGAGGCCTGCTGAATCTTGACTGAACAAGCCAAAACTGCTTTGCTGCATTCGTGGGCTGTGGTTGATGGGAAGGCGTGTGTAGAGAACTGGGCAGATCTAAGGAAAATATTTACCGTCGATACTGCTGAGTCATACATCTTAGTCTTTTCAGTCATCTACAGCGTTTTTACCTTCGCTTTGATCGTCCTTGTTATGAACTCAACACACTCGGCGACTGTGTCCTTCTGAATGCTTGGTGGAATTCTCTGCCAAGCATTGCTTTGACTTGGCAGCTGCAGGGTCGAGAATAAACGGCTGCTTTTTCATCACTGCCTAATGCTTCCATGTGCTTTCCCCTACATTTTCCCCTGGGATTTCTTCCACTGCAGATTAGAATCACTGTGTGCGTCTGGGGTGTAGAAAGAGTTGCAATGGCAGAGGGCCTCACGAGGACACGCATCATGCCCGTCGTTTCACACACATTCAACGTGCCGGTTGCATCATAATTGCCGTGCGAGGTATGCATGCATTAGTTCCTTAATGCAAATTACTCTTAGTAGCTCAATCTTGTCAGGAAAGTTTGTCGAGCATGCCGACTCCTGGGTATGGTTTCAGGATGAAACGGCACGTAGCTTCTGACGTCTTCGTAAT
>JAWQFJ010026835.1:0-10094 GCA_034096865.1 Theodoxus fluviatilis | reverse complement strand
TCCACTGTCTAAGGAAGGGTCTTTGAGTCAGTCACGGACTTAGTGAAGGAGAAATGTTATGGTCAGGTTGTGTCCGTTTGTGGTCTTTGCGTGCATTGTGATATAAAAATACGTTGAACCTTGCGTTTCCGATTAAAAGTCACAGGAATCTCAGCCACAGGAAATAAACTGGGTACCTTATCTCTGCAGATAATAATAATGTCGCTGGGCGTGCATGCACTTCAGATTTTTGTATTGACGCCAAAGGCCTCAGTACGTATAATACTTGGGGTTTTTTTTCTTTCCCCAAAGGCTAGCCCACAGTTGTCCATTAAACTTTCATTATGCATTAACGATACTGTATACATAATGATGCCTTTAAACGTCATTACGAGGCACTTTACCGACCCAGGATGGACATAACCTTTTTTTCTTCTCAAAATAACGTTTTCATAACTTCGGGAGCAACTGCCAAAACCCATCTTTTTTCCATTGCAAAAATTTGCAACATAGCAAATTTGCACTGATTGCATATTCCTCTGAGCAAAAGAAAACACGCAGACTTTTGTTTGCAACTTTGTGAAACACCAAGACAATTTTGATTCGTCATAAATCGCTGCTCCAGAAGGCATCTTCAATTACAGCCTTTCTGCCTCGCATTTCACAGTTGGTAGCAGAAAATATCAGTAGTTTTTGCAAAAGTAGGAGTAACCTACTGTAGGAGAGGTGGTGGTGATGGTGAAAGTTGTAGCACCGGTAGCGACAATTGTAGTAGTGATGGTGAAAGTGGTTAAAATGATGAGGGTGATAGTAGCAGCAGTTATAGTAAAATCAGTAGTAGGAGAGGCAGTATCAGTGTTATCAGCCGTTGCAGTAGACTGTTAGATACTTCAGGTACACATGTAGGGGGACACGTGGGGGTGGGGGTGGGGTGGGGGGTGCGGAGAAGGAAACTGACAAATGAGCAATATCATGAAATTCTTGACGAAGATCCTGTTATCTTAACAGCCCATAAGCCACCGATTTGTTCTGTTTGCGAGCAATCCCATACAGAAATGCATGGTTTTGCTGAATTCATTATCAACGCTTTCAAGCGATTATATTATTTTTGACAAACAAACTATAAATATTGAAAAACAGAAGCATGAAAATATTTTATTCAAACTAGTACACTCGAAAACACATGCACATGCCCGTCTATATATTGACGCACACACATGCATACGCACTTGCATGCGCGCGTGCCAAAGTACACGTGTAAGCACTCGCGCGTGTACACGCGCATCACCACATAGGTACGCATGCAAAACCTGAGGAAATAAAAAAGCAAGCACCGTTTCACTACCGCAGACCGTCATTATGAGCATATTAGTATGCTCAATCAGTGTGATTAGTTAAGCCCGCGTGACCAATTTACCTCGCAGCCAATGGCCGGGGAGGAGTTCACTAGGGGTCATATGGTAATTAGCAGCTGCGCCATGATTGTAGGTTACAAAACTTCCGGTGCTATATGTTGGGGTATGTTTCGGGTCTGTGTTGAGGAGTGATGATCGCTAGATCGTGGCAAAAGGATGGCATTAAAGCATGCAAAATGTTTAATTAAATTAAAAAAACTAATCGAAAATAGTCATAATAGACTATTGTCACGTATACTTTCTGCACAAAACCCACAGAAGAGAAGTAAACAAACCACACCGTACATACCTAGCAGACGAACACGATCGAACCGTAGCCACTACGCCAGCAGACGATCGAGCTAATGTGATATAATGTTTCATGTAAAGCTCGAATGAGTGGCAGCAGATAACTGTTTAGTTCTGGCTTGAATTGACTATTTCGTTTCCCTGGTCAGGCGAGGACAGAATATTCACTATCATAGAGTCGATGAGTGCATGATCAACTTGCCCTCATTCGGCGTAATGTAACATGTAAGATTATGACAAGAAAATGGCATTAAAGCACAAAACAAAGTTTCTTGACAACTACATTCACCAATTATATGAATAACTGACAATTTTTACACCTACAGCTAGTGCTAAAACCTTACATACAAAGCAAACAAAACATACTGCGGGGAGTGTCCCGGTCACGCATCAAAACTCAGTGCACGAGTGATTGTTTCGCTTTTCTCTTATTTGTTTATCTGCTCCGACATGGTAAGCTGGCTGTGCCAAGAAACTAACACCTAAAATAATTAGAGTTAGTTGATACATTTTTCTTTCTAAGGTAATGTCCGTGAGGAAGAAAACGCGTTACGTTGACTTTCGCAAGCCAGATGCCTGTCAATTTTACCTCAACAAAATTGAGGTGATCGGCGGGCTCGATCCATACCAGCTGACGCTCCCTGTGGGTTAGGGTGTGTGTGTGTGTGTGTGTGTGTGTGTGTGTGTGTGTGTGTGTGTGTGTGTGTGTGTGTGTGTGTGTGTGTGTGTGTGTGTGTGTGTGTGTAAGAATTGACCCACCGCGAATAACTAGGTACATCGTGACTTGATTTCCGTTTGCTCGATTCTAGCGATTGTCGTGCTTGATGGCCTTACATAGCCTACAGAGGCTGATATGCCGTAAAACTCAATCCATCCATCCATCGCAATTCGTAAGAGGCGAATCACTAAGTTCATCGTGACTTGATTTGCGCTGACTCGGAACTATTCTAGTGGTTTTTGTGCTCGGTGGCCTTACGTAGCCTACAAAGGCTGATAAGCCATAAAACTCCATCCATCCATCCACCCATCCATCCATCCATCCATCCATCCACCCATCCATCCATCCATCCATCCATCCATCCATCCATCCATATATCCATCCATCCATCCATTCACCCATCCATCCATCCATCCACCCATTCATCCATCCATCCATCCATCCATCCATCCATCCATCCATCCATCCATCCATCCATCCATCCATCCACCCACCCATCCATCCATCCATCCATCCATCCATCCATCCATCCATCCGTCCTTCCACCCATCCATCCATCCATCCATCCATCCATCCATCCATCCATCCATCCATCCATCCATCCATCCATCCACTCATCCATCCATCCATCCTTCCTTCCATCCATACCAGCTGACAAAGGACCAACTTGATCCAGAGGAACACTCCGCCAACGAGTGCCGTGCATCATATTTAATTGTTGTACTCAGAACATCGGCGTACACGTTGGAAGAGTTAAAGAATTACAGGTCTTTGGAAGTCTATCGATTCTTCGTAGCAAGATTCGTGGGAGATGTCTGCTGATTCTCGACGGGTGTTTGTCTCGAAAAGTCAGATCTATTCTGTAAATCTTATTTTTCCATCCTCTTCGTCTATCTTCGGTCACCCTTTGCACAATCGGACCTAGATTGGTTTTCTCTCATGGTATAAAGTAGTAGGAGCGTTTGACGCCTCTTAATTTTGTCTTTTTGTTGGTTGTTAAAACAAGTTTTCACGCAGCAAGAAGTAGGCATGGTTGCGCGTCTCCCGTAGCACAGCTTAGCAGACAGCGCTCGCCTCCTACCAACATGTCTGAAAGCACGTGGCTTCTCCAAATAACTCCGGAAGTGACGACAACTCGTCGCCGGCCTATAGGAAGCAAAAAGTATTTCCTTTTAGTCTCCTTTTTTGGTCATGTCATGTCTTTGAGTCATGATTACAATCTGCATATATATATATATATATATATATATATATATATATATATATATATATATATATATATATATATATATATAATTTTGATTTATAACTTATGTGAAACAATGCAAGATATTCAAAGTGTCGGAACCGCCACCTTCCTTGTGTCGCAGCAAGGTAAGAAGTCTATAAAGCATCTAGTAAACGGGGATGCATGCCAACAACATTTCACGCACACATAATTTCCAGTATTTATTTTGAATATGTTGTATGGGATGGTTGCATGGCAGTGCAATTAAACAATATTAAATCACTGTAAAGAAAAGCTGTCAAGCTTATTACTTCCGACTTCACATTGTCAACGAACATTATTGAGAAATCGATCAATCAATCAATCAATCAATCAATCAATCAAACAATCAATCGGTCAATTAATATGCTGTCTCTGTATCTCTCTCTCTCTCTCTCTCTCTCTCTCTCTCTTTCTGGCGGGCTGGCTGGCTAGCTGTGTCTCTGTCTGTCTGTCTGTCTGTCTGTCTGACTGTCTGTCTGTCTGTCTGTCTGTGTGTGTGTCAGTGTGTCTGTGTATCTGTCTGCCTGTCCGTCCGTCCGTCCGTCCGTCCGTCCGTCCGTCCGTCGGTCTGTCTGTCTGTGTGTCTGTCGCGCCAACATGGAGGTCGTGTACGGACCTCCCATCCCATCCCTCGACGTGCATGGTTTCAGTAGTCGTGAACTTTGGTCCTCGACCTCTGTCTTCGACTCGCCTGACCAGGGAAGCAAACTCTTCCACGACGGCAAGAAGCAGACGGCCAATGTCAACAAGCAGGAAAGGGATTATGGCGATGAGTTGGTGCATAGTTACTTGTGAAGAGAGTAAGAAGGAAACGCGGGCCGGAACTCCACTGCTCCAACCCTCGGAGGCGCAGAAGAGCCCCGGCCAGTTTGTCCCGTCAGTCGCCAGTAGAGTGTTTGGTTCTAGTGCAAGCCTAGCCTCTGTCGGTTCCCACCTGTTCTCCCTGAGCAGGCCGCCTCCCTCGTAGTGCTGAGTGCTTCCGTCAGAGACTGTGCAGACTGGGAAAGTGAACGGGAAAATGTTGCTGGAATGTATGTGAATGAACGAGAGAGAGAGAGAGAGAGAGAGAGAACGAACTAACGAACGAACGAAAACTTTATTGCTGGGGCCTCCGGCCCATTGCAAGGTGTACATTATCAAACGTTTTAACAGCACCACAATGCACAACAGTCAATACATGTTGTAAACACATGCGTCGGTGGGTCGAGCGATTGGTTCCACTGGCAATAATACATTAACTAATCGCTGAACACTAGCTGATTCATCTCAGATAAATCCAATGCTTCTGATCTTATCTTAAAGGAATAATGTAAAAATTTTGAAACATTTCGAACTGTCAGAATTTCATAAGTTGTGAACAGATATTTGATGGTTTCATGGACATCGGATTTTAAGTATGGCGTTATATATCTTTGTCTTAAAACTGAAAGGGCGGGGCAACACAACAGAAAATGCAGTTCATCCTCCTCTTCCTCCATACATATTGGACAGACAGTTGAATGATTTTGTGGTTTGTATCTGTTCTTATGTACAAACAATTCACTAATTCCTAGTCTGAATCTCACCAAGTGGTCTCTGAAGAATCGTTTATCAACTGCATATAAATATGGTTCAAGCACTCGATCCGTCTTAAACAGTCTATAGAAAGAGCACCGGCTGCTTTCTTGCACCCTGCTTCTCCATTCATTGTCATATTCTCTTATCATTTTTTCCTTTATATTCCTGAGGAACTCTGTCTCATTATGTACGTTTTGACTAGTCCATTCCCTCTCGAGATTGTACCTACACAGCAATGATTTGACATTTGAAGCCCAATTAGTTTTACAATGAACTGAGTTGCACATCATCCGATAGACTTTGAATGGATATCTGTCTTGGTCCATCCTGATGATTTTTAACCAGTACTTTATGGTCCGCAAAGTAGCATTTATACTCAGTGGATATCATCCAGTGTCTCCATTAACCATTACATTGGGGGTTCTAGAAGCAACATTCAGGAACCACTTTAATACAAACAGATGGACATTTTCAATGTGTTTACAGTCTTTCAGACCCCACAGCTCAGATCCATATAGCAACATTGGCTGAATTTGTATATCAAAGACTTTGAAAAGTAAATCAGGTGTAACAATGCTCAGTTTGCGTAGGGACTTAAGTATTTAAATAGAAGCTGCTTTGGCTCTACCTGAAATGTCTGACAGGATGGTATTCGTGCACAATCTTGTAGACAATGTTATACCGAGATACCTGTACTGTGAAACCACTTCCAGCTTCTCCTTTCCAAGCACCCACTTTTCATGTGCAGCTACATGACCACCATTACTTTGTGTTATTTGTATTTACAACTAGTCCCAATCTGTCTGATGCCATCTTTAGACTGTTTATCTGATTCTGCAGACAAGGCCCCGTGTCAGACAAAAGAACAATGTCATCCACGAAAAGCATCAAAAACAGATCAACACCATTGCGTTCAATTTGTATTCCATGTTTCCCTTTTTCAATAATTTCCCTGCTGAGGCAGGAAACTAGGTAAGAAAATAGAAGAGGACTCATTTTGCAGCCCTGTTTCAAGCCCCGGCAGCAATCGAAGGAACCTGATACCCCCTCCCGGCATCTTACACAGCAACTTACAGTATTGTACATTGCTTTGATCATGCCGCTCATTCTACCCCGAACTCCGTAAAGTTCCAAGACCTTCCACAGAGCTTCCCTATTGATTGTGTCAAAAGCTTTTTGAAAATCAACAAACAGAGCATACACTTTTTGGTGCCTCTGTAGATACTTCTGTACAATGCTGGAAAGAACGAATACATTGTCGACAGTGGAGTATCCTCTCCTACAGCCCGCCTGTTCTTCGCCAATGAGCTCGTTTTCATCTGCCCAAGCCTGCAGTCTCACCTTCAATACATGCAGGAATACTTTGTTTAAAGTACTGCACAGGGAAATTCCTCTATAATTGTCTGGTATATTTACAGGATCTTTCTTACGAATCGGGACAATTAAGGAATTGCACCATGAAGATGAGAGAGAGAGAGAGAGAGAGAGAGAGAGAGAGAGAGAGAGACAGAGACAGAGACAGAGACAGAGACAGAGACAGGGACAGAGAGACAGAGACAGAGACAGAGACGGAGATAGGAAAGTTTTACTGTGTTTGCACACGTGCGCTCATGCGCGTAAGACAATTTCAATGACAGCATGTGTATCTGCAAGAAGGCAAAACGCCCTTGTAACACTTCCTAGAATGCCTGATTACTCTAAATGCTCCTGACAAGCAATTTATCGATGGAAAAGTGAGGTGAGCTGAGGGCGTTAACATGTTTGCATAAACGTGTATATATATTTTTTAATATCGCGCTATTCTCACGCCGTGCGTATTCAGAGCGTGGACAGCAACCGACATGTATTCTTTCGTGAGCATAGATGGCCCTGAAAAGGGCCGTTTGCAGGTGAACGTACACCAAGGGGGGTAGAGCCTCCCGCCCCGGGACGTAGAGCGCCGAGTCACCAGGACGTGGCAGCTCTGTCCTGTGGCAATGGCAGGGCTCCGTCCCTGCTGGCAGGTATACGGTGCGAAGTGCTCTCTTGGCAAGCTTTCGGAGATTCTCCTTCATCAGGCCAAGTGTGTGAGAGGCTGGCGGGGACGGTTTAAATAGGAGATGGTACGCAGGTGTTCACGCCAAGACCCAGAGACCTCATGCGACGCACGTGCAGGTCGTGAAAAGTTCACTTGTAGTGCGCCATGAACCCGAGATCTCTGTTGAGTCCGGCGTGGTGCGTGCCGAACAGTTTGATGAACTTCTGTTCAGTAACCCTGCGTAGCCGGGTGTCGTGCAACCCGCCCGCGAGCACGCTAACCACCATATCGCTTGCTGAGTGGCCCGGCAAGCTAAAGTGTTCCCCCACTGGTAGAGGTGACTGGCTCCTGATCGTAGCCCTGTGTCCATTCATGCGCTGGCGCAGTGTCTGTCCTGTCTCCCCGACGTACCACGCATCCGGGCACTTCATGCGGCACCGAATCAGGTATACCACATCACTGGAGCCGCAGGAGTAGATGCCCCTGATGTGGTGTCGAGCCTGGCTCCTGCTGATGGTGGTATCTGTGCAGAGGGATGTACAGGTGGCGCACCTAGCTTTACCACAGGGCTGTACGGAGTCAATTCCTCTCTGTCCCGGCGAACTGAACTTGCTCCGGACCAATATGCTTTTGAGGTTGGGAGGCTGCCTGAAAGCCAGCACTGGGGGCAAAGGAAGAGCCCGAGACAGCCGCTCGTCATCGTCCAAGAGGTGCTGAAGTCTCCTGAGCCCCCGTCGAAGACCCTCTGCTCCTGGGAAGTAGGTGGTCACGAGGGGGACCCGACCGGCTTCGGCTTGTCTGTCACGCCGGGTGAAGAGATCCTCCCTTCTCTGCCTGGTCGCCCGTCTGAACTGTCTCCTGACGGCTGCGCTCTGGTACCCACTGTGTCCAAGTGCGGTTTCAAGCTCCCGTAAGTGTCTTTCCCTGTCGTTAGCGTCGGAGCAAATGCGGTGGATCCGTAGAGCCTGGCTGAAAGGGATAGCGTCCTTCACATGTCTAGGGTGAGAGCTGGTTGAGTGGAGCATCTGCAAGTTGTCAGTAGGCTTTCGGTGAAGGGAGGTGGTCAGTCGTCCATCACGGATGTGGACACGTGTGTCCAAGAATGTGACCGAGTCCGAGGAGAAGTCCATACTGAGGCGTATGGTGGGGTATGCCTTGTTCATCTCTTCATGGAGTCTTTTCAGGGATTCCTCTCCATGGCTCCAGATCAAGAAGATGTCATCAATATACCTGATGTACAGATCTGGTCGTAGAGTCCTTCCTGCAAAAAAGTCCTCCTCAAGTCTGCCCATGAAGAGGTTCGCGTACTGGGGCGCGAACCTGGTACCCATGGCAGTGCCCTGTACCTGCAGGTACAACTTGTCCTCGAAGACAAAGATGTTATGCTCCAAGATGAAGCGAATCAGGGAAGTAATGGTTCCAGGAGAGGGATAATTGTTCCTTTCAAGGGCGGATTTGGTGGCTGCGATGCCTCCATCATGGGGGATACTTGTGTAGAGTGAGGCCACGTCCATGGTCACAAGTAGTGCGTTCTGGGGGACCCGTCCGTGAGCAGACAATTTGCTAAGGAAGTCCGTAGTGTCCCTGCAGTAGCTTGACATCCTCTGTACCAGTGGTTTGAGGATTCCTTCCACGTATCCCGACACTCCTTCACAGAGTGTCCCCTTCCCTGATACAATGGGGCGGCCGGGGATGTTTTCCTTGTGTATTTTCGGCAGTAAGTACAGCACGCCGAGGTTCGGGTCCTTGGGGATGAGATCCGATATTTCGGACTGGTGGTCTGCCGGGAAAGTCTTCACCAGATCACGAAGTTCCCGGACGTGTTCTGGAGTGGGATCTTCCTGCAATGGTTTGTAGATGCCCGTGTCCGCCAGTTGTCGCAAAGCCTCGTTGCGATAGTCGTTACGGTTCAGTATGACAACAGCTCCCCCTTTATCCGCTGGTTTGATGATGATGTCCTGGTTAGATTTCAGCGAGCTGATCGCCCTCCGCTGATACGGCTTCAGATTGTGGACTGGCTTGAGATGGCGGGACAAGAACTGAGCGTTCACGTACTTGCGGAGTGATTGCGCATACAAATCCAGTTTCTGGCAGCGACCTTCCGCTGGAGTGAACGTAGGATTCTTCTTTCTGCTCTTCTCCGGTTGAGGCGCCTTCGCGCTATCAGACTGGGATTCCTCATAGAAATACTCCCGCAGTCTAAGTCGGCGAATGTACTCCTCGGTGTCGGCAGCGAGCTCGATGGGGTCAAGGGGTTTAGTTGGACAGAATTTAAGTCCTCTCCCCAGGACTTCGGTTTCGTCTGGAGTAAGTTTGTAGTTCGAGAGGTTAACTACCGTTCGTCTAGTTTGCGTGCTGCTCCTACGACAGGTGTGGATGCCGAGCTTTCTCAGTTTGACATTCTTTCTTGTCATGTGATAGGCGCGTTCATGGGAGCGCGTCCTTGTCCCAAGTGTACGAAGGTAGCTGGCATCGGCGTTTCCTGCGTAGATAGATTCCAGTCTGGTTGAAAGTCTACTCCGCTTGCCGTATAGTTGATGTATCAGGTGCTTCATCAGTAGTTGGGACGTGCGTCGGCAAAGATTCTCTGCGTATTCAGAGTTGAGAGTGTGGGCCAGAGGATTTTTGATCGCGAGACCCAGCGGTATCTTACCATGTCTTTTGCATTGTCGGAGGAAGTAGAGGTCAGTGTCTACATGACCTATCTTGGAGGCCAGCCTCTCAATTCTCAACCGGCAGTTTTGATTGTCGTTCATTTCAGTACAGAATGAGGTGCCGGGGTCGGTCGAAATACTGCTAGACAAATAAAGAAGCGTGGACAGCAACCGACATGTATTCTTTCGTGAGCAA
>JAWQFJ010026834.1:27500-34228 GCA_034096865.1 Theodoxus fluviatilis | reverse complement strand
GCAGACAGTCAGACAGACAGACAGACAGACAGACAGACAGACAGACAGACAGACAGACAGACAGACAGACAGACAGACAGACAGACAGACAGACAGGCAGGCAGGCAGGCAGGCAGGCAGACAGACAGACAGACAGACAGACAGACAGACAGACAGACAGACAGACAGACAGACAGACAGACAGACAGACAGACAGACAGGCAGGCAGGCAGACAGACAGACAGACAGACAGACAGAGGAGGAAACAACCAATATGGTCTATTATCAAACAGTTTATTGCAAACTATTTGACACAACACAAAAGTACAAGACCAACCAGATTCAGCAATGGTGACAACTTTGGCGATTACATTTTCAACACACTCTGAGAGGTAATAGATACTTCACGCGAAAGAAGCGACGGTCAGAACACAATGCTGTTCTGCTGGTAATTCCATGAAAACTGGTAAATTGACTAAATCTAGCCCGTGCTTGCTCTTAGGAAATCACAACTTTCAAACTTTAGCACGTGGAGATGCGTACGTGCGCACACACTTGCACACATACGCCCATGCGTGAACGTACACAAACACACGCCAGCGTGCATGCACGCATAGTCACACAAACCGATTTGCTCACAGTTGTAAACATGTCAATGCTCAAACGCACACTCTCGCGCGCTTCATCGGATCTCCTTTGAGAAGAGTAGGGCAGTGTCATGAAAGACGTGACGTCACGACATTTCCTATCATGCAGTGTCGAGACAAGAAATCACGTATCTCTCTCTCTCTCTCTCTCTCTCTCTCTCTCTCTCTCTCTCCCTCAACATAAAATACAACAGCCTCCTAAGAGACATGAATATTTAGTTTCTTTACCGATATTGGAGAAATAGTTGTAATGACCTCTCGAAATGTCACTTTCACAATTTGCCGTTCGCGCATGAGCAGGAAATAAAGAGAAAGAGGGTACAAGAAATGAAAGATAATTAAAGTGTCAATCTTTGCTAGTGAGCGGTGGATAGTTTGAACACTGCTGTGCACACGAATCATTAGATCTTGGAAGGGTGTAAGATAGCAATGATAAGATCGGCTCGATTTTCACTTTGACATGGCTGGAAACATCGCAGTGACAGACACGCGATTCTCAAAATTACACTGGTCATTGTTGTAATGTCCAAAGCAAAAGACACCGTCGGATTCCATTCCATATCCGTAAGGATGTGGAAAAGGAACTGGAACGTCTGGAGGAGGAAGACATCATCAAAAGGTTGAAGGTCCTACTCCGTGGGTGAGCCCAATAGTTGCTGTTCCCAAGAAAACTGGAGGCGTCAGAGTATGCATTGACATGCGAGAGCCAAACAAAGCGATCAAGCGTGAAAAACATCCGATGCCAACACTAGACGATCTCATTGCAGATCTGAATGGCTCAAGAGTTTTCAGTAAGTTGGATATGATCAATGCCTATCATCAACTTGAGCTGGACGAATCTAGCAGATTCGTGACTACATTCACAACGCATGTTGGTCTTCGACGCTACAAACGACTCATGTTTGGAGTCAACGCTGCAGCTGAAATTTTTCAGAATACAATTTCAGAGCTGCTGAGTGATATCCCTGGAGCGAAGAACATGTCTGATGACATCTTCGTCCATGGGAAGAATCAAAAGGAGCACGACAGAGCTCTCCGCGCTACCCTCAAGAGGCTACATGAGTGCGGGGCTAAGCTCAACAAGAGAAATGTAAACTTTAATGAACCGGAAAGACATGTATATTTACACAGAAAAGCACACACACAATTAGTTCTCAACAGATACGCAGTACTATTTTCATTTAACTTTATTCCAGAGTAAAGTTTTTTATTCAAGTTGGGAAGGGATGTAACGTCCAAAGCAAAAGAGAAGAACTGAGTTTGTACGTCATACTGATAGGTCATATTTGACGTCACTTGTACTTCGGAAGATGGTCGAGAATAACAGAAAAGAAGCAAGCAAGATCGACACGAGCTGTTGATTGTCATTTGTTATGAAACACAAAGACACAAAAATTGTGAAAGGGTTCGGAAGAATATCGTAAAGGTAAAATATGTTTTATTTAGCGACCTATCATCTATGCGAGGGTATCAAACCGTTTTATACTCTACCCCCTGATCTCTGGGCCGCTTGATCAATCCTTCACTGGCGTCTGACGGACCAATACAGTGACAGACAGATAAGATGCACAGTGTCAGGTATCAGCATACACTCCACTCCCTGGGGAGTATTCCAAACCGATGTTGTCTCACGCCCGCATACACAAGTTTGTTGCACTTCTGTGTGCCAACGCAGCATGTACCCGGTTTTACTCCTGGTAGCTGGGGTTCTATGTTGCAAGATTGTTCATATTTGTGCTACAAATGTGAAATTTGGCAGTTTTGTTCAGTTTTATGTGTAGATCAAAGTCTGATACAGATCCACTCAATTTTTGTAATTTTTCCATTTTTTTAAATTAAATTCAAAATGGCCGCCGAACGCATGTATATTGTTTCCGAATACAATGCAATGCTAACATAATAATGATGTGATATAGTCTTTTAAAGCAGATAACATCACTAGTAGTGGTCAGAATTGTAAATACACAGAAAAATGATGAACATGATGCACAAATAAATAATAGAATTGAAATTCAGACCTTTGTATTATGTACCGTCATCACATTCATCGCACACCTTCGAATTCAACTTAAGGATAGCTGGTCTTCACATCCTGAATACACAATCCATAATGAACAAACATAACAAAATGAAATTCAATCCAAGATCATTATGTAGAGTCATCACATTCATCACACACCTTCAAATTCCACAACCGGTACAGCTAGTCTTCACATCACTCTGCATCTAAGCTACGCACGCATCGTCCATGATGAACAAAACCCAATTAAAATTCAATCCAACATGTACAGTCAACACATGGATCATACATCTTCAAACTTCAACATCAGTAAATATAGCTACTCATTATATCACTGTGGTCAACAGTCATCTACATGTTACACGTAATGCAATAATGTAGAACACACCCCATATTTGGTAAATTTACTCATCACGACTCTATTTGCTTGGTGTACAGTTGTTGCACTTGCAGAGAGCAGTGCATTTCAGTCCAGCCTTTAAACATTTGCAGCGTTTAAAGCTATGGCAGCCCTTCTTGCAGGCACACTTCAACAATTCCCGACAAGTATTGGATGCTTCAGGAAGAACAGTCCAGAGAGGCTTCCACATACCTCTGACATGCTGTCAACCCCAGTCACTTGGATCAGGAAGTACTGGTGTAGCATCTTCAACTTGATTCCAGATTCTGGTACACTGGAAAGTTGACTGCGTTCATCATACGATCCTTTAAACTCTGACTGCATAAGAAACAAGTCCCTGCGAACAATCTTGGCAGCTTTTGCAAGATGCAAACCTTCGTCGTCAAAGTTTTCAGAGTATGCTTCCCTAAGTTTATTACTCAGATCATCACTAAAGGTAAGAAGCACATCTCTTCCACTTGTGTGTGCCTGCAGGTCAGGAAAGTGTGCCAGTAACTTGGTTTTCAATCTGCTGGCATGCACTCGACCAGGGTCAGTTCCATACTCTTGCAGACGTGCACTGTACATTTTTACTAGTTCAGCAAGTTTGAAGACAGTCAAATTGTCTTCAGAAGCAGCTTCCCTCACCTCCTGCATGTATGCTGTCAATTCAGCAAACACTAGGCCATTTCGCATTTGATCACAGTTTGATTTCGAATCAGGTTCTTTATTTGCTGCTCTTCTGTAATAATCTGAAAGACAGGCTGGGTGGTATTTAAGTTCTTGAGCAATAACATCCCCCACGCTCAGTTTTGCCAAAAGTTTGCTGTCTTGCAGAAGTGTTGCACACTGCCGAACTCTCCTGTCTAATTTAAATGTTGCTGCATTTCTGATGTCAGCCCCCCTAACACTTTTGTCACACAAAAAGCAAGTTGAATCATCTTTTTCAGTCTCACAGTGGTTGGAAATTGCTCCTGATTCACTTTTTTCTTTTCTTTTTCTTGGACTTGTTGCTGAACATGCAAACTTCAGTGATTCAGTTTTCATTTTCAGTTTTGTTGAATTATATTTCAACCTGCATGACAAATGAAATGAGGCTTTCCTAACTTTAAAAGTGTTCTCTAGTCCTTCTCCCTCATCTAGTTTTTGTAAAAAAATCCTCAGTCAAATCACCAATTTCATGAAACTGAGCTAGATTTGCTGCCAGAGATGTGTATGTTGATCCTTGTTGTTTTTGTGTGGCGTTGGCTGGGCACTGTAATTTCTCTGATGTCTTAGTTTGGCACAGTGCACACAAATTCCAGTCAATGGATGGTGGCTCACTTTCTTTCTCCATTTTGCACAAGTGTGCCCCCTGAAAAGATCAATTAAAATTCAGTATTGGTAAAACACAGGTTTCATTTATGGGAATGCCTGTATCATGGATCTAGATGTAGATCCCTGCCTGTATGAATGAAAGGGAAGTTCAAGTTGTGTACTGTAAATGTGTTTGTCATAGAACGTACTTTTAAACCCACTGCATCCACTGAACGTAAACAAAGAGATTTATTGGTTATTGTGTGCCATATTTAATTAAAGCTGAAACACTATTACTAAACAAAACTCTATAATAAAATGATGAATGATTCGAAGTTATAAAACTTACCCCTCCCAGGCGATTTTCATGGCATTGTACACAAAACATCAGGCATCGATGAGAGTCGAGTAGAAACTGGAGGGCATGATGGAGCAGGGTAAATATAAAGTTGAAAACGTGGCTCTCTTAGAAGACGTAGCAAACAAGCAAGCAAAGAAACAAGTCGCTGAGTCGGAAGACAGAGCTCGCCGCAGACGCAACCTGATAATCATCAAACTTGAAGTGGATCCACAAGTTGACCAGAAGAGACGAAAAATGCGGTAGCCATTTCGATTTTGGATCCCAGTAAAGTCCCGCAGATAATAATTCTAAACAATATAAATTTAAATTAAAAAGGCAATTTAAATTGGTTTGTAGAATTTATTACTTTAACCATTATTATTCTCTTTCAGGCAGACACACCAAAATATTTTTTTACTTATAATTTTGTTAACAATACAACCTTTACTGCCGAAAGGTCAGAAAGGTCAAGGCCTTCTGTGGGTTGAATTCGTCTGCTAGGTATTTTTCTTTAATTAATTTTTTCATCAAATACAGCATAAATTTTTAATGGCTCTGTATCGCAAACGATTTTAGATATACTAATAAGTAACTTTATTCAATAATTTCACCTGTAGCATGTTAGTGAACAATTCATATGAGTGGATGCAACATAGAACCCCAGCTATGGGTAGCAAGAGACAAAGTGAGATGAGCCCCTTGCTCAAAAATGCAACTCCAAGGGTCGCACACCCTTCGAACGCTACACCCACTCGCCACAAGCGACCGCATGTCAAGCGCGCTCACCACTCGGCCACAGAGCCCCACACGTTCAGCAAAACCCTTTTCAATGAGTTCATACTTACTAGAGGTTGACTATAAACCCTTTCTAGGGCAAGGATCTTCCTGAGATAATCGAAAACAACAGTCCTAATTGTCCTCAAAATCTCCAATGTTGCATTGGCCTTTTTTAGAGGCTACCATGTAAATACGCGACATTGAAATACTCAGTAAGTATATACACACTGTATGTATGCTGGAGATTACAGCATCTTGGTATTCACATTCAACAGTTCATAATGAAACGATTTATAAGGGCAATACCGTTGCTTTTTCATAAAACATGCTTGTATAGGAGCACGTTGCTTTTTAACAGATAAATCTGAAGTAAATCTTGACAAAAATTCATCATTTTTCTGTCTTATCCTCTGACTGAGGCTCAGCCTGACTGCCTGTCCGTAGGTTGGCAGTTCCTTTCTTACAAATATCTTCTTTGTCGTCCATCCACCCGTCTGTCCATCCGTCCGCCTGCCTGTCCGTTCATCTGTCCGCCTGCACATATACACTAACACGCATGATCACGCGCGCAAAGCACACAAGGACATACTGTCTGTCTGTCCATCCTATCTGTATGTCAGTCTGTATGTCAGTCAGTCCGTCCTTCTGTAACTGTGTGTGTGTGTTTTGCTTTTGTCAGTCTGTCTGTCTGCACACACATGCAAACGCGCGCGCTAAGCACACACCGTCCGTTCATCTCGCCCCCACTCTCTCTCTCTCTCTCTCTCTCTCTCTCTCTCTCTCTCTCTCTCTCTTGTTCATTCACATACATTCCAGCAACATTCTTTCCCGTTCACTTTCCAGTCTGCACAGTCTCTGATGGAAGCACTCAGCACTACGAGGGAGGCGGCTTGCTCAGGGAGAACAGGTGGGAACCGACAGAGGCTAGGCTTGCACTAGAACCAAACACTCTACTGGCGACTGACGGGACAAACTGGCCGGGGCTCTTCTGCGCCTCCGAGGGTTGGAGCAGTGGAGTTCCGGCCCCCGTTTCCTTCTTACTCTCTTCACAAGAGAGAGAACTATGCACCAACCCATCGCCATAATCCCTTTCCTGCTTGTTAACATTGGCCGTCTGCTTCTTGCCGTCGTGGAAGAGTTTGCTCCCCTGGTCAGGCGAGTCGAAGAGAGAGGTCGAGGACCAAAGCATTCAGTGTGGCTGAGACTATAGTGAATATAGTCTCAGCGACAGGTTGGTCACGTGATAGCCTTAATTCTTCCATAACATGCATACAACCATTCTGAACACTG
>JAWQFJ010026834.1:20000-22500 GCA_034096865.1 Theodoxus fluviatilis | reverse complement strand
GACAGCATAGGATGAAACCATAAGATGTTCAAAACAAATGGACTGCACATCATCCACTTTTTCGGGTCAAGATTTCCCTCAGCTTTGAAATGTATTTGACTGTCCCAGTTCTAGGAAGAAAGTTTGCTGTCCTTGATTTTCCAAGAATGATAATAAATACTTATTGCCCGAACGAACAAACAAAAAACAAAGAAACAACCAAACACCCTAACCGCCCCAAGTAACTAAAGTCAAGTTTTTGTTTCGCTTAGATTTCTGTTAAATTCCAAAGCTGTGTCTTGGGATCCAGTGAGTCGGCCACGTCTCCTCACAAGTTCCTTCAGGCGTCGCCGCATTCCGAGGGACGGCATCCTGATGAAGTTGGCATCCATCTGGAACCATTCTTCTTGGAAGCTCTGGTGTTGTAAAATGCAGCTCAAAGCCGCCTCTCCAGTAGTTCGTGATCGTTTCCTGGAGAGAATCATGCAAAAGACCTTCTAAGATGATAGTACCTCCCCCTCTGCATGTATTGGCGGCAGACTTGTCTGCAGTCTTCCCTTTACAGACGATATTGACCCAATAGGGAGGGGGGGGCAATGAATACGATCTCAAAGTTATCACCTAATGATTATTTACAAGAGCCAGTGCACGTGACATGGAAGTCAACATAGACAAATCCAAGGTCATGGAGAACAGCGCAAGCAACATCAGTGCTAACATAACCAGGAATGGTGTGTCTCTGGAATAGGTGTCCAACTTCCAATATTTGAGGCACTTTTTGTGTGATGAGCATACATTTTACGGCTGTTTCTTGTCGGTTCTTTCCTTAGCATAATGTTAGAAATGAAATTACGTCCTGTCTGTAGCGGCACCATCTGCACACACATCCATCATATGCACAGCTGCGTATAAATTGCCTTTTAACGTCAATGTCCGCAAATCTTTTTTTAAAGTCTAAATATTAATCGTGAAAAACATTTCATGCAAATATTTTGCTACGATACTTTTCATTTTTCAAATCTGCCTGGTCACTACGTTAATAAGGATTTCCTCCGCGAAGTCCTTATTATTGGTAGATTTCACAACGTTACGCTCTTTTCATTCAAATGTTGCCGCATATAGGGCTTAGTTATTTTGTGTTTTCGATGGTTAGGAAATGAATTGATTTTTAAAAATGGGTGCCAATTTCCGTGTGAGCCACGATGAACCAGGGAGCATACCTTAGTTTCCCTGCAGTTTTGCAGATATCGTTGCTGTGCAGGTAGTAACACAACATCCGTTCTTGCGTGCCTATGTGTGAAGAGAGGAAGGACTTGCGTACCGTTTGCTCGTGTATAAATGTAATGTCTATATTATATCAGACATACGGGCATTTCGTTCTGTGCTTACAATTGTGTGAGAGTTCGATGTGTTATGCACATGTTTAGTGGGGTTAAAAGATAAAACAACAACTCAGTGACTAGACAATGCATTCGCCTGTTTCAATCGTTCACATCAGCTTGTCATGCATTCCTAATTTTTAAAAAACAGTCACTAACTACTCTCTTGTCATACTTATCATTTCCTTCAAAATTGTCGGGCGCTTCCTGACACATAATTTCGGCCTTTATTCCAATGATACTTACCAGCCTTGTCGTCGTTCAAGGCATGATTATTATCCTCGTCGTCCTTCCCTGATGGGGTCTTCATCCTTCCAGCTTTGTCTTCCTTCTAGACGTGGTTTTCAGCTTTGTCATCCTTTCAAACGTGGTTTCCAGCCTGGTTATCGTTGAAGGCGTGGTGTCCAGCCTTTTCATCCTTCCAGGCGTGGTGTCCAGCCTTGTCATCCTTCCAGGCGTGGTGTCCAGCCTTGTCATCCTTCCAGGCGTGGTTTCCAGCCTTGTCATCCTTCCAGGCGTGGTGTCCAGCCTTGTCATCCTTCCAGACGTGGTTTCCAGCCTTGTCATCCTTCCAGGCGTGTTTACCAGCCTTGTCATCCTTCCAAGCTTGGTTTCCAGCCTTGTCATCCTTCCAGGCGTGGTGTCCAGCCTTGTCATCCTTCCAGACGTGGTGTCCAGCCTTGTCATCCTTCCAGACGTGGTTTCCAGCCTTGTCATTCCTTCCAGGCGTGTTTAACAGCCTTGTCATCCTTCCAGGCGTGGTGTCCAGCCTTGTCATCCTTCCAGGCGTGGTGTCCAGCCTTGTCATCCTTCCAGACGTGGTTTCCAGCCTTGTCATCCTTCCAGGCGTGGTGTCCAGCCTTGTCATTCTTCCAGGCGTGGTGTCCAGCCTTGTCATCCTTCCAGACGTGGTTTCCAGCCTTGTCATCCTTCCAGTCGTTGTGTCCAGCCTTGTCATCCTTCCAGACGTGGTTTCCAGGCTTGTCATCCTTCCAGTCATGGTGTCCAGCCTTGTAATTCTTCCAGGCGTGGTGTCCAGCTTAGTCATCCTACCAGACGTGGTTTCCAGACTTGTCATCCTTCCAGGCGTGTTTACCAGCCTTGTCATTCTTCCAGGCGTGGTGTCCAGCCTTGTCATCCTT
>JAWQFJ010026834.1:0-15000 GCA_034096865.1 Theodoxus fluviatilis | reverse complement strand
GTGACCCCTCCTCTACTGTGGTCTGATTGTTAGTGCAGCTGCCCTGTCAATCACTCCTTGCATTAGCGTGACCCCTGGCTAGTGCGCCGTCCTCCCACTCTGGCATCTGAATTGTAACATTTCGAGTATAAATCTAATGTTTCCTCTCAAGTAAGACAACCACTTGCAACGGCATATGATTCATTCAATAGACGGTGTTATGCTGAATGAGGCAACATTTGTAAGAAGTAATTTCAAAGCGAGTTCAATGAAGTAATTCCTGTTTCCTTCCAAATACAAGCACGACTTGGGAGCCATGGGTTAGGATCTGTGGAACAATCCATCCCCTGGCTCCTGTGAGGTCCGTGCATTCGCTTGATAATGGGGAGACGGCACACAGCCAGAGAGACCCCATTCCATCTGGGTCAGAGAGCGGGAGACCCCATTCCATCTGGGTCAGAGAGACCAATTCACCACCCGGTCAAGAGGTTCATCTTACTAAGAGCTTGTACCAACGGCCAATAAAGTGTGGGAAAGTAACTCGACTTCGCCCCTGCGTCGTACTTGACTCCAACCTTACCACCGACCACCACATTTGGCGCTGCAGAGCAGGGTTGAAGCGAGTTTGCTTTACCACCACTGGAGAATCCCTGTCACAACATCGTCCAGACGTGGAGCCACAACATGAAGCTGTCTCTCCAGGGGCACCCGTCCAACCTGCCTTTGATGAGACTGGAACCACCAGCCAAGCCCCTCATCACCCGAAGATAGCAGACGCCTTCCCTGGAATGCTGAAACAACGGCTGGCATTCCACACGCCCGCCTCTAGGACTCATTCCCCTCATGAACATTTCGGTATTTTGTGACTGCCGTTTTCATTTTCGTGCTGAGAGAACATGAACAGTTTTGTGAGACACACGGTTGCAATTCCCTTCATTGGAATGGAGACTCTTACTGTAAGTAATTCGTTTGTTCATTCATGTCATGCCACCTTGCTGTCTATCCGTTTTCGAGCCACGAACAGTAGATTCACATTGAAGTTGTGTTTAACGCTTGAAGTGTCCACCCGCCCCAGAGTTGATTAAGTCGGAAAGAGAACTGAATGAGACCGTCAGATCATGAGTGCCTGTCAAATACAGCCTATGCTTCTGAACGTGTGATCTCATGTCAGACAACGTTGTCAGTGTTTATTTTTATTCTGCTCTATTCATAGATTTCAAATGTACTTTGGGCCCTGATAATCGTCAGCCTTAGTCACATTTGTTGGTCAAATACCAGTCTTTGAACATAACGAGCGAGTGTTGTTTTTTTTTCTATGTCATGGTTGAATGTACCTTGGATTTTGGTCAAATACCTGCCTCGGATTCATTCTGGTGAAAGGTCACACCCTGACCTGTGTATTTTGTTGTTTCAATCAGTGCGGACACTGATTCAATTTCACCGGGGGGCATGTGATGAGGTGCACCTATCACCGAGTGTATCGTACATCTACTGTGTCCATGTCATAAGGTGCACCTATCACAAAGTGTAGTGTACATCTGCTGTGTTCATCCTCTATTGACATATCCCTGCTTCTGTCTCTTCCCACCCCCAATCCTGTGTGTAAGACCTCCCTCCAACCCCCTCCCCCATCCTTCTGTAAGGCAAGCTGACCAGCTGACCGCTCTGTGACCCCTCCTCTACTGTGGTCTGATTGTTAGTGCAGCTGCCCTGTCAATCACTCCTTGCATTAGCGTGACCCCTGGCTAGTGCGCCGTCCTCCCACTCTGGCATCTGAATTGTAACATTTCGAGTATAAATCTAATGTTTCCTCTCAAGTAAGACAACCACTTGCAACGGCATATGATTCATTCAATAGACGGTGTTATGCTGAATGAGGCAACATTTGTAAGAAGTAATTTCAAAGCGAGTTCAATGAAGTAATTCCTGTTTCCTTCCAAATACAAGCACGACTTGGGAGCCATGGGTTAGGATCTGTGGAACAATCCATCCCCTGGCTCCTGTGAGGTCCGTGCATTCGCTTGATAATGGGGAGACGGCACACAGCCAGAGAGACCCCATTCCATCTGGGTCAGAGAGCGGGAGACCCCATTCCATCTGGGTCAGAGAGACCAATTCACCACCCGGTCAAGAGGTTCATCTTACTAAGAGCTTGTACCAACGGCCAATAAAGTGTGGGAAAGTAACTCGACTTCGCCCCTGCGTCGTACTTGACTCCAACCTTACCACCGACCACCACAGGTGGAAAATCATTCATACACAATCTTTGGTGACGTTTCACCCAGTGGCAGAGGTCAACTTCCTGTCAAAGGTCGCGCAGCAGCTAGAGCGTTTGCTGTGCCTAGCAACGATGAAACTACAGAACTCGTAGCCGCATTTGATTGGCTCATACTAAACACAACTAATTGGAAGTCACTCCACGGTAAACATGCTTCGAACCATGGAGTTTACATAACATGGAAGTGGAATACGTGCCGATTGCTGTCAAATTTCGAAGAAATAAATGTTTTCGTGCTCTCATCACCGTGGCAGAGTGGATTGTATGTCTTGGTTTGATATTTGTAGTAAACGTCGGCATTTATACCCATGAGAGTAACAATTTAGCAGACGACACACATGTTTGGATTTCCTTGACCTTCCTCTATGACTGGTGATGGTTACCTCCCTTTTGTTATTAATGGATTTTCGACCCTAATGCTTTTATTAAGTCGTTTCTTCGTTCAAGAGTGATAAATTTGAGTGTGAAATAATATTGGGGATTCGTGTATTCAAAGGGGGCCTCCAAAACCCTCTACTTTTAATGGTAACGTGCTTTAAAAATAATTAAAGAAACCGACCAATCGAAACTCCTGACCCTGCTACAGCGTAGCAGAGATGAAGCAGAGTCAACGGAACGCAGGGATTATATCACACTAGCTCGATCGTCTGCTGGCATAGTGGCTACGGTTCGATCGTGTTCGTCTGCTAGGTATGTACGGTGGGGTTTGTTTACTTCTCTTCTGTGGGTTTTGTGCAGAAAGTATACGTGACAATAGTCTATTATGACTATTTTCGATTAGTTTTTAATCTAATTAAACTTTTTGCATGCTTTAATGCCATCCTTTTGCCACGATCTAGCGATAATCACTCCTCAACACAGACCCGAAACATACCCCAACATATAGCACCGGAAGTTTTGTAACCTACCATCATGGCGCAGCTGCTAATTACCATATGACCCCTAGTGAACTCTTCCCCGGCCATTGGTTGCGAGGTAAATTGGTCACGCGGGCTTAACTAATCACACTGATTGAGCATACTAATATGCTCATAATGACGGTCTGCGGTAGTGAAATGGTGCTTGCTTTTTTATTTCCTCAGGTTTTGCATGCGTACCTATGTGGTGATGCGCGTGTACACGCGCGAGTGCTTACACGTGTACTTTTGCACGCGCGCATGCAAGTGCGTATGCATGTGCGTGCGTCAATATATAGACGGGCATGTGCATGTGTTTTCGAGTTTACTAGTTTGAATACAAGATTTTCATGCTTCTGTTTATCAATATGTATAGTTTGTTTGTCAAAAAGAATATAATCGCTTGAAAGCGTTGATAATGAATTCAGCAAAACCATGCATTTCTGTATGGGATTGCTCGCAAACAGAACAAATCGGTGGCTTATGGGCTGTTAAGATGAGAGGATCTTCGTCAATAATTTCATGATATTGCTCTTTTGTCAGTTTCCTTCTCCGCACCCCCCACCCCCACCCCCACGTGTCCCCTACATGTGTACCTGAAGTATCTAACAGTCTACTGCAACGGCTGATAACACTGATACTGCCTCTCCTACTACTGATTTTACTATAACTGCTGCTACTATCACCACCATCATTTTAACCACTTTCACCATCACTACTACAATTATCGCTACCAGTGCTACAACTTTCACCATCACCACCACCTCTCCTACAGTAGGTTACTCCTACTTTTGCAAAAACTACTGATATTTTCTGCTACCAACTGTGAAATGCGAGGCAGAAAGGCTGTAATTGAAGATGCCTTCTGGAGCAGCGATTTATGACGAATCAAAATTGTCTTGGTGTTTCACAAAGTGGCAAACAAAAGTCTGCATGTTTTCTTTTGCTCAGAGGAATATGCAATCAGTGGAAATTTGCTATGTTGCAAATTTGTGCACCCGAAGTTATGAAAACGTTTTTTTGAGAAGAAAAAAAAGGTTATGTCCATCCTGCGTCGGTAAAGTGCCTCGTAATGACGTTTGAAGGCGTCATTATGTATACAGTATCGTTAATGCATAATGAAAGTTTAATGGGCAACTGTGGGCTAGCCTTCGGGGAAAGAAAAAAAACAAGTATTATACGTACTGAGGCCTTTGGAGTCAATACAAAAATCTGAAGTGCATGCACGCCCAGCGACATTATTATCTGCAGAGATAAGGTACCCAGTTTATTTCCTGTGTCTGAGATTCCTGTGACTTTTAATCGGAAACGCAAGGTTCAACGTACTTTTATATCACAATGCACGCAAAGACCACAAACGGACACAACCTGACCATAACATTTCTCCTTCACTAAGTCCGTGCCTGACTCAAAGACCCTTCCTTAGACAGTGGACATTTTTTTTCTCCTGGTTGCATTAGTAGCACGCAAGCACACAGTAATGATTAAGATGTGCCCCGCTTTGAAACCAAGACACCTTTAGATGATAAGTGGAATTGGAAAAGGTTTTGAGGTTCTGTGGAGCATGCGTGAATCTAATTCTACAGTGTCGGTCGAAACTGTAAGATGCCATTCAATACATGTACTACTTACTAATACAGGATGAGAATTAAAGAATGATAGAGTAAAAATAATGTAATGCGTTTACCCAGCCGTTGTGAATCATTTGTATTTATCTAACAATTCAGAATTTAAGTCTATGTCAACGAACCGTTTGGTCGATGCTGACTCCATGTCTTCCAACAAATATATACTTTTTGTGATGCCAAAGATCACGGAGAGGTGTTGGAATACTTTGTTTAGCATAGAAACAAACGTCTGCGGAGTTCGAGCGCTCGAAAGGCAATTGTTTGCGGCAAGTGATTGCGGTGTTTGAAGCTGTGCAAATCCTTGAGGTGCATTCGTGAGGAAGGTGCTGATCTCACGCTGCTTCTCCATACCTAGGAGTAAAATTGGGTACGTGTTAGGGATGAGGTGTTCATCGGTGAAAAATAACTTTGGCGTGTTCATCCGCTACCTGTTTGCGTGCTTCTCGGAGAGGAGAGACAGTGCTAGAACGATGCATGAGGTGCGTCGACGTCGTGTACGGTTTGAACACCCACAATTGGTAGAGAGTTGCAATGTTAAAGCAAGCACTTTTAACTATACAGGGCCCATATGCGTGAAAGGGAAGTAATGTCTTACTATGTGAGTAAGTGTCAACTATTCAAGTACAATCACTACTTAGGGATGCATGAGTCGAAAGTGGTGGTTCCTTCACAAGTAGCAATGTAGTAAAACAACCCAAAATCTACTGCAGCCAATACTCATGTGCACAGCCGCAGCTACAGCGAGTTTAGCTGCCATTGTTGTCTTCGGTTCGCGCAGAAAACGCTGTTTTTTATGCCAGAAACCGATCCCCCCCAAAATGTAGGCAATGAACAGTATTGCTTTCTCAAAGCTGTATGTGGAATGCATCAACAGGTCTTGTACGTTCCTACATCTTCCAAATGGAAATGTGAATCGACGAACGAAGACGCTGAAGCATCTGTTGACAGTGCGTACAAAGCTAGTGTTATCTGACCTCCCTGCTCAACACAAAACTTGCCATTGTCTTCAGCCCATTCTCGCAGACGATTGATCAGGATGGACTTAAAATCTTGCTGAGACTGCACATTAGAGATATTCCCCTGTAGTTCTTAGGATCCAGCTTGTCACCGCTTTTATGTATGGGTGTGATTACTAACTTATTCCAGGCCTGAGGAAAGTGCTGTTTTTCATACAGCATGTTGAATAGTGTAGTAAGGAATGGTTTTATATAATTACTTGCCAATTTTAGATAGTCACCTGGTACATCGTCTATTCCTGGAGCTCTTGTATGCCTTATCCTTGCTATGGCGAACTCTATTTCTTCTTCTCTTATTGTAGAATCTAGCTCATCATTCTCCACATTAGGGAATTCCTCATATATCTGTATCGGGCAGTTTCTGGTCTGGCTCAGAAGACTTTGGAAATAAAGTTTCCAGTCTGTGAGGTCAACTGATGGAGGGTTGAGCCTACTGGTCACGACGCGTCGTACTATCCGTCGTTTTCACGTGACGTCAGCGAAACGTGTGCTTCGCATCGTCCGCCATGTTTCTGCCCTAGCCGGTTGTTGTCAAGCAGCGACGAGGAGCGAGTTTTCGCGTCAACTATAGTGACTCGAGTCGAACCGGAGGTCGCAAAAACTCGGTACGGTACGACCGGAGTGACGTCACCGGTTAACCAAAGTTCAACCTTGGCCCCAGCGTACGTTCTCTCCAGTTCCAAGATGGCTGCCATGGCGAGGAGAGAAACTTCTGCAAATGTTTTTTCACAAAGTTACGGATTGTGAGAACACAATTGTTGTAAATCACTTAACCTTTCAAAAATTAAGGATACTGGGTTGGATACTGTCTTGGTTTTAATGCATTTTATTTTAGCAGTGATGTTTATTTTAGGAAGAAATGAGGTCAACATGAGTTTGAGTGCGATTTCTGACTGTCAGCAGGGCAGGGATAAAATCCACGCTACCCCCCCCCCCCCCCCGCCCCCCTCCCCAATCGGCCTAAATACATCCCAGCACAGCTTGCTTCTAATTTCATTCAAATTTCAGCCCCAAAACTCAACAGATTTGTTCCACAACAGTAAATCCGCAACATACCAGCCAAGGCTGTCGCCATCTTGTTGCAAGGGAAGCGACTGGACACAACTGAACAGCGTTTTCGCGAAGAAAAAAAACAGACATGCGCAGTGACCCTACCGTAGCTAACCCAGGTTACTCGCGAAAACTCGCTCGACATAGTCAGAGAGAGAAAAAGACCATGATGATCTGTGCCATCAGTGGGTGTAGTAACCGGCCTGGGGGTGAAAAAAATGTGCCTATCGATCAGAAGATTACTTTTCACAAGACCCCAACCATTATAAAACACCTGGATGAGGAAACGAGACAGCTGAGTGTCGAAAGGAGGAGACTGTGGAAAGCTGCCATCTACACTACAGAGAAGACATTGTTACAGAAGAGAGCAATGGGATAAGGCTATCGTTTGTTCGAGGCACTTTGTGGATGGTAAGTGCTTTTTTCAGTTTTAAATGCCACTGGCTAAATTATGTTAAGTTTATGTTTGATTTGTATGTATGATTCAGAAGCTAACCGAAGCAAACAGTGCAAATTGTAGACAGTGCGAGTCAGAGTTGGGTTAAATTTCCATCAGTTCAGTATGACTGTCTGTGACACAAGTCGTCCAAACGTACTAATTGCAGTTAGGCCTTAAAGTATGTAGTCTTAATTGTGTGCAATGGGATAAGGCTATCGTTTGTTCGAGGCACTTTGTGGATGGTAAGTGCTTTTTTCAGTTTTAAATGCCACTGGCTAAATTATGTTAAGTTTATGTTTGATTTGTATGTATGATTCAGAAGCTAACCGAAGCAAACAGTGCAAATTGTAGACAGTGCGAGTCAGAGTTGGGTTAAATTTCCATCAGTTCAGTATGACTGTGACACAAGTCGTCCAAACGTAATAATTGCAGTTATTCCTTAAAGTATGTGTGCATACATGTCTTAAAGGTCACTAACTTTGTGAATGAATCTTAATCGATACATGTATTGGTGTTCAACAGGCACAAAGGCCTACCTCCACATGCGGAACAGTCCTTCATGGCTGCCTACCCTTCATTTGGGACACAAGATATCAAACCACACTCCGGACAAGGCCAAAGATAGGTAAGTGATCATGTTTAGGATCACATAAATTTATATGTTTAAGGCTTATCCAGCTGTATCAGTGTCTAAAAACTCAGTGTTCTACCAAGTGGCGCGATTCAAATCCCTCCACAAACACAATCCAGTCCCCACCCCCTCACATATTAGTATTCATTTAATTTTTACTTCCGGCGCTGTGAGGGACAGGTCAGGACAGGGATTACCATGCTTCTGTTCTGAGTAAGTTCCTGAATGCACTGTATACTTTATTTGTCTTTCAGGTTTGAACGACTCCGTTCAAGGAGCAAGAGACTGGAATCAACAAGTGGTGAAGGGCCTACGAACAAGAAAAAGAAATCAAGTACATGTACAGGAGATGCAGAGGAAGCTGATGTTGGAACTGCTCTTGACATCACTGACGGTGATGGAGAAGATGGAGAGAATGTGGATAGTACTGAGCAAGAAAATGATGGTGGTGATGCACTTTTGGGTAGTGTGACTGATGACATTGATGCAAATGACCAGTTTGATGATGTCAGAAGAGAAGTTGCAGCCCAGACTGATTTGACCTCACAGGCCATAGACCAGGTGTTGGCTGATAATGCAGCAATGGTTGTTGAGTCAGCAAAATTGTCTGAGACCAAGAACATCTCTATTTATGATAGGGAGTACTATACTGCAGACAAAGAAAAAATCAAATTTTACACTGGATTGCCTAGTCCAGCGATGTTTGATCTTGTTCTTGATTTAGTTTCACCTCACATTGTCACTCAGAAAGGAACAAGAACTGCTTCTCTGTCTCATCAAGATAAGCATACATACATACATACATACATACATACATACATACATACATACATACATACATACATACATACATACATACATACATCCACAGAGCCGCGCCAAGACTTCACTTGCGACAAGTGCAACAGAGCATGCGGCTCAAGGATCGGGCTCTACAGCCACAGAGTACGCTGCCTCTCAACCCCGGACTGACCAAACCTGGCGCACACCCCATAGTCTCACGAGACTGACGGATGCCAACAACCAACAACAACAACATACATACATACATACATACATACATACATACATACATACATATCAAAAAGACTTTATTCATGAAAATTGTACAACATCTGCACACATGAACAAATTAATACACAAACTCTCAGCCATTGAGTAACTGTACAGAGCATAGACCTAATTTGGAATAAAGAGTAGAAGCGGCTGATCATATGGGCTTAACACATATCTCTGTTTGGCTACAACATATGATATGCCTTTGTCATTTGCAAAATCTTTATCACAGTATATTATTTTTTCCAAACAGAAGTTTACATTTGTAGGCCTGTTAGTCACCTGTACAGTGTTTACCATCAGTTTGTTATATTGACTTTACAGACAGTTAGAAAATTATGATTACCTTGATGGTAAAAACACTTAGAATAGTTAATGGGCATTGACATGTGATCCTGGAAGCAGCATTAATTCATACACACTTACTCATCAAGTAACACAAGCTGGGGAAGTTGCAAACAAGATTTGGCACATTAGGAGCCCTTTTTAATAGTAAGTAAAAAAGGAGCCATTTCCAGTGAGTACACATGTTTCTGTTTGGGTGTACAGTGTTTAACACTGTCTTATATTGACAGTACACACAGATAGAAATTACCATGACAGAAGAGACACTTGAAATATTAGTGGACATTGAGATGCAATCCTGGAGTCAGCATCCATTCAAATAAACATACTGCATTGATTAACACTTGCTGGGAAGCTGCAAATAAGATTTAACACATACCACAACGCAATAGTATATCAGACAACTAATCTAAGATGCACAGAATATGTTACAAACAACATGTGTCACAGTCCCTCCAGTTCAACAGTTCAAGGGAGATCACTTGGATTGTTTCCCTTGCCCTGTTTCTGATAACCCATCATACATACATACATACATTACATACATACATACATACATACATACATACATACATACATACATACATACATACATACATACATACATACATACATACATACATACATACATACCAAGGACTACTAAAGAGAAAGGACTAGCACAGTCTATGTTCAGACTTTCCTAGCAAAGGCCATTTGCCTCCTCACTCTGTTTGTCTATCATTTGCAATTTTTCTCTTTAAAACTACCATTTAATGTGTCCTAAAGGTTATGATGTAGTATTAACATAATCTTAGTTTGATTTTGTAAAGTTTAAATATGAATTTTATTGCCAACATGAGGTATAGAGGGTCTCTCCAGTAGCACGCGTTCACACTAAAGTATTATCAATCTAAACACCTGTCTTTCTTTTGCAATAAGTGTATTGTACAATTTTTTAAACATGATTTGGGAAAACAATATGACACATCCAGTCCCAATACACACACACTCTGTCTGTCTGCAGACACACACATCCAGTCCCAATACACACACACTCTGTCTGTCTGCACACACACACATCCAGTCCCAATACACACACACTGTCTGCAGACACACACATCCAGTCCCAATACACACACACTGTCTGTCTGCAGACACACACATCCAGTCCCAATACACACACTCTGTCTGTCTGCAGACACACACATCCAGTCCCAATACACACACACTCTGTCTGCAGACACACACATCCAGTCCCAATACACACACACTGTCTGCAGACACACACATCCAGTCCCAATACACACACACTGTCTGCAGACACACACATCCAGTCCCAATACACACACACTGTCTGTCTGCAGACACACACATCCAGTCCCAATACACACACACTGTCTGCAGACACACACATCCAGTCCCAATACACACACACTGTCTGCAGACACACACATCCAGTCCCAATACACACACACTGTCTGCAGACACACACATCCAGTCCCAATACACACACACTGTCTGCAGACACACACATCCAGTCCCAATACACACACACTGTCTGCAGACACACACATCCAGTCCCAATACACACACACTGTCTGCAGACACACACATCCAGTCCCAATACACACACACTGTCTGCAGACACACACATCCAGTCCCAATACACACACACTGTCTGCAGACACACACATCCAGTCCCAATACACACACACTGTCTGCAGACACACACATCCAGTCCCAATACACACACACTCTGTCTGTCTGCAGACACACACATCCAGTCCCAATACACACACACTCTGTCTGCAGACACACACATCCAGTCCCAATACACACACACTCTGTCTGTCTGCAGACACACACATCCAGTCCCAATACACACACACTGTCTGCAGACACACACATCCAGTCCCAATACACACACTCTGTCTGTCTGCAGACACACACATCCAGTCCCAATACACACACACTGTCTGTCTGCAGACACACACATCCAGTCCCAATACACACACACCTGTCTGCAGACACACACATCCAGTCCCAATACACACACACTCTGTCTGCAGACACACACATCCAGTCCCAATACACACACACTCTGTCTGTCTGCAGACACACACATCCAGTCCCAATACACACACACTGTCTGCAGACACACACATCCAGTCCCAATACACACACACTGTCTGCAGACACACACATCCAGTCCCAATACACACACACTGTCTGCAGACACACACATCCAGTCCCAATACACACACACTGTCTGCAGACACACACATCCAGTCCCAATACACACACACTGTCTGCAGACACACACATCCAGTCCCAATACACACACACTGTCTGCAGACACACACATCCAGTCCCAATACACACACACTGTCTGCAGACACACACATCCAGTCCCAATACACACACACTGTCTGCAGACACACACATCCAGTCCCAATACACACACACTGTCTGTCTGCAGACACACACATCCAGTCCCAATACACACACACTGTCTGCAAGACACACACATCCAGTCCCAATACACACACACTCTGTCTGCAGACACACACATCCAGTCCCAATACACACACACTGTCTGCAGACACACACATCCAGTCCCAATACACACACACTCTGTCTGTCTGCAGACACACACATCCAGTCCCAATACACACACACTGTCTGCAGACACACACATCCAGTCCCAATACACACACACTGTCTGCAGACACACACATCCAGTCCCAATACACACACACTGTCTGCAGACACACACATCCAGTCCCAATACACACACACTGTCTGTCTGCAGACACACACATCCAGTCCCAATACACACACACTCTGTCTGTCTGCAGACACACACATCCAGTCCCAATACACACACACTGTCTGCAGACACACACATCCAGTCCCAATACACACACACTGTCTGTCTGCAGACACACACATCCAGTCCCAATACACACACACTGTCTGTCTGCAGACACACACATCCAGTCCCAATACACACACACTGTGACCCAATACACACACTGTCTGTCTGCAGACACACACATCCAGTCCCAATACACACACTGTCTGCAGACACACACATCCTGTCCCAATACACACACACTCTGTCTGCAGACACACACATCCAGTCCCAATACACACACACTCTGTCTGCAGACACACACATCCAGTCCCAATACACACACACTCTGTCTGCAGACACACACATCCAGTCCCAATACACACACACTCGTCTGTCTGCAGACACACACATCCAGTCCCAATACACACACACTGTCTGCAGACACACACATCCTGTCCCAATACACACACACTCTGTCTGCAGAACACACATACATCCAGTACACCAATACACACACACACTGTCTGCAGACACACACATCCAGTCCCAATACACACACACTGTCGTCTGCAGACACACACACCCTAACCCAGTCCCAACACACATCAACACACCCTGTCTGCAGACACACACATCCAGTCCCAATACACACACACTGTCTGCAGACACACACATCCAGTCCCAATACACACACTCACCATGTCTGTCTGCAGACACACACATCCAGTCCCAATACACACACACTGTCTGCAGACACACACATCCAGTCCCAATACACACACACTGTCTGCAGACACACACATCCAGTCCCAATACACACACACTGTCTGCAGACACACACACATACACACTCTGTCTGTCTGCAGACACACACATCCAGTCCCAATGCACACACACTCCACCTCCGCACAGCACACACACATCCAGTCACACAATACAACACACACACTGTCTGCAGACACACACCTCCAGTCCCAATACACACACACTCTGTCTGTCTGCAGACACAACATCCAGTCCCAATACACACACACACTGTCTGCAGACACACACATCCAGTCCCAATACACACCACACTGTCTGCAGACACACACATCCAGTCCCAATACACACACACTGTCTGCAGACACACACATCCAGTCCCAACACACACACACTGTCTGCAGACACACACATCCAGTCCAATACACACACACTCTGTCTGTCTGCAGACACACACAGCCAGTCCCAATAAACACACACTGTCTGCAGACACACACATCCAGTCCCAATACACACACACTGTCTGCAGACACACACACCCCTACCTATCCCACACACTAGGCCTGCAGACACACACATCCTGTCCCAATACACACACACTGTCTGCAGACACACACACATCCAGTCCCAATACACACAACTGTCTGCAGACACACACATCCGTCCCAATATTCACACGTCTGTCTGTTCTGCGACTGATCCCACATCTGACAGGCCTCCGCAATACACGCACGCTCTTGGCTGTTCTGGATACATGACACACACTATCAGACCATCAGTACCCACACTGTCTGCCGACACACACATCCAGTCCCAATCACACACACTCTACGACGTCTGGCCGACACACCCCATCCTTAAGTCCCAGTACACCCACACTGTACTGCAGACACACACAGTCCCAGTCCCAATGCACACACACTTCTGCAGACACCCACATCCTGACCCCAATACACACCACCGTCTTGCAGACCACACCACAATCCAGTCCCATACACACACAATCACGTCTGCAGACACACACATTTCCTCATCCCAAATAACATAGCATACTCTACCGTCTGTAGGACACATCACCCCCCTTCATTTCCGTCCCAATACACTAATATATTGTCTGCAGACACCAACACCATACCCTCGCACCCAACTCAAAACCGTTACAGTCCCCATGTTCCCACCACCCCCTCCCCACCCACCCCTCACTTGATTCCTGATGCGGCCCATCCTTACTTGCCTTGATCCACTGGTTTCTCCTTAGTCCTGTAACAGCCGGGATTGTACACCCAACACACATCCCAGTCCCACCAACGTACATACGCGCCCTCAAAACCCCTAAACGAGCCCGCTTCCCACCCACCCCCTCCCCCCCCCCGCCCCCCCCCTCCCCCCCCTCACTCCACTATCACTAGTCCGTAAGACCACATCCACCATTCCCAAGGGGATCACTCAATACCCCACTACCACCCCCACACACCATTTGTCATGTCGCGACAGCCTCAACACATCCATGTCCCGCCATAATACCATCCCCCATTTCGGGTTTTACACACATAGACCGGCTGTGCAGCCTAGGTTATTGCTAAAAAGCGAGGAAGGTGCTGCAGACACAGAACACTCCACTGCTACCAACTACACCTCTCCCTCACACACCCTCGTTGCAGGACGCCACACAGCAGGCGTGGCCAACTAGGTCCTTTCCCCCACAAGAGCACACCACACACAAACGCAACAGGGTCTCGTAGACTACGACACAAAGTAAGTCTGTTACACTTAGCACGCGTAGGCCCCGATACAAAAAAAAATGTCTGCAAGAACACACAACATGCCTGTCCCAATACACATCAATTGTCTGCAGACACACCAACGATTTGCAACCTCCCAATAACACAAAAGGAGCAAGTTGGCGACTTGTCTACAAGGTAAGACACACACATCCATAGCCCAATTACAAAACGAAGCACATAAAGACACTGGGTCGGACACAACACACGCAGTCACATGAAACACCAACAACCACAGTGTAGACTGAGAGAAGCACAACACATCCAGTAAAGCCAATACACACACACTATGTCTGTCTG
>JAWQFJ010026833.1:5000-15587 GCA_034096865.1 Theodoxus fluviatilis | reverse complement strand
GCAGAAAGTATACGTGACAATAGTCTATTATGACTATTTTCGATTAGTTTTTAATCTAACTAAACTTTTTGCATGCTTTAATGCCATCCTTTTGCCACGATCTAGCGATAATCATTCCTCAACACAGACCCGAAACATACCCCAACATATAGCACCGGAAGTTTTGTAACCTACAATCATGGCGCAGCTGCTAATTACCATATGACCCTAGTGAACTCCTCCCCGGCCATTGGCATTGAGGTAAATTGGTCACGCGAGCTTAACTATTCACACTGATTGAGCATACTAATATGCTCATAATGACGGTCTGCGGTAGTGAAACGGTGCTTGCTTTTTTATTTCCTCAGGTTTTGCATGCGTACCTATGTGGTGATGCGCGTGTACACGCGCAAGTGCTTACACGTGTACTTTTGCACGCGCGCATGCAAGTGCGTATGCATGTGCGTGCGTCAATATATAGACGGGCATGTGCATGTGTTTTCGAGTGTACTAGTTTGAATAAAATATTTTCATGCTTCCGTTTTTCAATATTTATAGTTTGTTTGTCAAAAATAATATAATCGTTTGAAAGCGTTGATAATGAATTCAGCAAAACCATGCATTTCTGTATGGGATTGCTCGCAAACAGAACAAATCGGTGGCTTATGGGCTGTTAAGATAAGAGGATCTTCGTCAAGAATTTCATGATATTGCTCATTTGTCAGTTTCCTTCTCCGCACCCCCCACCCCCACCCCCACCCCCACCCCCACCCCCACGTGACCCCCTACATGTGTACCTGAAGTATCTAACAGTCTACTGCAACGGCTGATAACACTGATACTGTCTCTCCCACTACTGATTTTACTATAACTGCTGCTACTATCACCCCCATCATTTTAACCACTTTCACCATCACTACTACAATTGTCGCTACCGGTGCTACAACTTTCACCATCACCACCACCTCTCCTACAGTAGGTTACTCCTACTTTTGCAAAAACTACTGATATTTTCTGCTACCAACTGTGAAATGCGAGGCAGAAAGGCTGTAATTGAAGATGCCTTCTGGAGCAGCGATTTATGACGAATCAAAATTGTCTTGGTGTTTCACAAAGTGGCAAACAAAAGTCTGCATGTTTTCTTTTGCTCAGAGGAATATGCAATCAGTGCAAATTTGCTATGTTGCAAATTTTTGCAGTGGAAAAAAGACGGGTTTTGGCAGTTGCACCCGAAGTTATGAAAACGTTATTTTGAGAAGAAAAAAAGGTTATGTCCATCCTGGGTCGGTAAAGTGCCTCGTAATGACGTTTGAAGGAATCATTATGTATACAGTATCGTTAATGCATTATGAAAGTTTAATGGACAACTGTGGGCTAGCCTTTGGGGAAAGAAAAAAACCCAAAGTATTATACGTACTGAGGCCTTTTGCGTCAATACAAAAATCTGAAGTGCATGCACGCCCAGCGACATTATTATCTGCAGAGATAAGGTACCCAGTTTATTTCCTGTGTCTGAGATTCCTGTGACTTTTAATCGGAAACGCAAGGTTCAACGTATTTTTATATCACAATGCACGCAAAGACCACAAACGGACACAACCTGACCATAACATTTCTCCTTCACTAAGTCCGTGCCTGACTCAAAGACCCTTCCTTAGACAGAGGACATTTTTTTCTCCTGGTTGCATTAGTAGCACGCAAGCACACAGTAATGATTAAGACCATTCAGCGTGGCTGAGACTAGTGAATATAGTCTCAGCAACAGGTTGGTCACGTGATAGCCTAAATTCTTCCATAACATGCATACCACCGTTCTGAACAGCCACGCTGAATGCCATATCACATCGTGAGTGTATTCCTCCGCTTGTTGTGATACACTCCATACTGGCAGCCATTTGTCCGTCAGTTCATTTTCTAAACATCGATTTCCCATGAATGTAAAACTTGTATGCGGTAAAATTCGAATCACAAGAGTGTAATATTGTGAACTCTACTAATTATAAGGACTTTGAATACAACAGCAATATTTATACTTCATTGAGCGAGTTCGGAGGGTCAGAGTCGATCTCTGGTTGTGAATTCTTGTCAGCAAACCGTTAGATGACAACTAGAGACGCTTCAGCGTTTGTGTGAACAGTGATTACACGTACCTTGTCAGCAAATCGTCAGATGTCAATTCAACACTGTCTAGTCTCGCTGGATAAGCAGTGAATCAGAAAATGGCTTTAACTTCAGCTCCAAAGAAAAGAAAAAGAACAGAAATGACACCCAAAGACAAAGTGGACTTGCTTGATCGCTACCGAGAGGTAAATTCTAAAAGTTTGAGGGAGGGTGCTGACATTTTGGGTGTGTCGGCATCATTTCTGTGCCAGACACTGAAAAAAGAAGATGAACTTAGGGCTGATATCGCAGAGGGCTCCAGTCAAGGCCAAAGGAAGCGTCGGCGCTGCGGGAAGGATAAAGAGACAGAAGATGGCTTAAAGCGGTGGTTCGACTCTATCCAAGCACGCAACACACCTGTAAACGGCCCAATCCTGTGTCAGAAGGCGGAACAGATTGCTTCCCAGCTTGGTCGCTCCGAATTCAAAGCTACAAATGGGTGGTTTAACAGGTGGAAGAAACGCAACGGCTTGGTGAAGCGGGAAGTGCCGGTTAATATAAACGCCGCTTATTAAAAACACTTTTGTTCGGTCCCAATGTGTTTTTAATAAGCGGCGACTACTGTATATACACAATCGCACGTGCTCAAGGCAGCTTGCAACCTTATAGACACGTTCGCGCTAAAAGTAGTTCTCAAATGATTTCCTGAAAATCTCATAGATTAGTTTTATTAGAACACCAAATTTGTGTTTATCTATCGGGATAAATAATTGGAGTGAAATAGAATCGCCTCTTTTTACTCTCAATGGTCTTCTGATCATGTTGAATTTTGATTGGTAGAATCATTGGAATGTGGATTCGAAGTCACGTGACCAACCTGTGTCAGAGATAGTATCTCTGTGTTCAGAATGGATTAAGACGTGCCTCGTTTTGAAATCAAGACACCTTTAGATGATAAGTGGAATTGGAAAAGGTTTTGAGGTTCTGTGGAGCATGCGTGAATCTAATTCTACAGTGTCGGTCGAAACTGTAAGATGCCATAAAATACATGTACTACTTACTAATACAGGATGAGAATTAAAGAATGATAGAGTAAAAATAATGTAATGTGTTTACCCAGCCGTTGTGAATCATTTGTATTTATCTAACAATTCAGAATTTAAGTCTATGTCAACGAACCGTTTGGTCGATGCTGACAAATATATACTTTTTGTGATGCCAAAGATCACGGAGAGGTGTTGGAATACTTTGTTTAGCATGGTAACAAACGTCTGCGGAGTTCGAGCGCTCGAAAGGCAATTGTTTGCGGCAAGTGATTGCGGTGTTTGAAGCTGTGCAAATCCTTGAGGTGCATTCGTGAGGAAGGTGCTGATCTCTCGCTGCTTCTCCATACGTAGGAGTAAAATTGGGTACTTGTTAGGGATGAGGTGTTCATCGGTGAAACATAACTTTGGCATGTTCATCCGCTACCTGTTTGCGAGCTTCTCGGAGAGGAGAGACAGTGCTAGAACGATGCATGAGGTGCGTCGACGTCGTGTACGGTTTGAACACCCACAATTGGTAAAGAGTTGCTATGTTAAAGCAAGCACTTTTAACTATACAGGGCCCATATGCGTGAAAGAAAAGTAATGTCTTACTATGTGAGTAAGTGTCAACTATTCAAGTAATAATCACTACTTAGGGATGCATGAGTCGACAGTGGTGGTTCCTTCACAAGTAGCAATGTAGTAAAACAACCCATAATCTACTACAACCAATACCCATGTGCACAGCCGCAGCTACAGCGAGTTTAGCTGCCATTGTTGTCTTCGGTTCGCGCAGAAAACGATGTTTTTTATGCCAGAAACCGATTCCCCAAAATGTAGGCAATGAACAGTATTACTTTCTCAAAGCTGTATGTGGAATGCATCAACAGGTCGTGTACGTTCCTACATCTTCCAAATGGAAATGTGGGTCGACGAACGAAGACGCTGAAGCATCTGTTGACAGTGCGTACAAAGGTAGTGTTATCTGATGCCATGAAAATGATACACTTACTTTGCATTTGTGTGAAGAACAAACTGTTCATATTAAATTGCTACATATTTGTAAATGAGGAAAGGTGTGTCAACGTACGACAAAAGCTCAAGAGTTTGGTTGGGAAAAGTGCGAGGTGAGGCTGGAGCGAGAACCTCATTATGTCAACAAGAAAGATGACAGCATACACGTGCGTGTCTGATAGGCAACAGCAACGACGGAGATGGGGCAAAATATTTAGAGACAAAACGATGATGAGGAAGTTATTTCATCGCCATGAAATATTCGAAATTGAAGTTGAGTTGCACAAAGACTTGCATGCGCGCAAAAGCCTTATGTGTCAAAAAGCAGACAACAGCCAAAGACGCTTGCGCATGCGCACACAAATTATCGACCACTCAAAGCAAATAACGTATGACCAAAGACACTATCTAACTGCTGATGCTCATGCTGCGTGAAATCTGTTAAATTCGTTGATGTCTACACGTCGATATTTGGTGTGTGTGGTCGTTTTATGTTGAATGAAAAAAATTCGATATTTTGATAAACACGACGTCAGAGAGTAAAGTGTGGCACAGCTTTTAAAAATTTATTCATTGAACGATTTACTGTCTGTTTCTTCATTTCATATCTTTAATGATATCGTTTACTACGGATGTGACTGGTATTTTCATCTCAGCGAAGCTTGCCTGTCGGTCTGGAAAACAAACACACCATATCCAATCAGTTAGTTACAACTATAAAGTAATAAATATGCACGTGATATGGCATATCCTCGAGAACTTTATATTACTGCATTGCATGGCACTACTTTATACTTTTAAGCAAAGTTGCCTTTACGAATGAGAGAGAGAGAGAGAGAGAGAGAGAGAGAGAGAGAGAGAGAGAGAGAGAGTGACACAGAGAGAGAGAGAGAGTGAGTGAAAGAGAGTGACAGAGAGAGAGAGAGAACGAACGAACGAAAAACTTTATTGCCTAGGCCACCGGCCCATTGCAAGGTGCATCATAACAGTTATGTACAACATCATACTTAACCGTTAATTCACACAGAAGTTTGTTGGTCATTTATGGGAATGACCTCTTTTGGTGCTAGTTGTAGTTTTCTTATCTCTAATGCATAATGTATATACATTGCCACTGCTCTTGTTTTTTTTCTTACCCTTTCCTTGCAAGAGATGTGCACATGCCTCTGTATTTGGTCTTTTATCCAAGTACTGGACAATGTATTTTTCCCGTAAGTGATCATACGCTTTACAAATCAACAAAAAGTGTGCCTCATCCTCTCTCTCCTTACAAAATGGACATAGTAGGTCTTGATCGTAACTGTACATCTTGTTTATCTGTAGATCATTCACTCCGTATCTAAATCGAATGAAACTATCTCGGAATTTCTTTATGTCAAGGAAGTTTAGAAACTCTTCCAATTCCCATTTGTGCTTAAAGGTTGAATACCATTTATATCTTAGGCTGCTCAAATTCTTGCTGTTCCACTCTTGAAAGTAGCAGTCTTTCAATCGTTGCTTGAAATTTATCAAGAACCGTTTTTCATCGCCTACGCCACCATTCATCCACACGTATCTAAATCCAAGAGTATCGAGAAGTATTTTTACAGATTCTGCCCAGTTTTGTTTTCCTCTGACAGTACACTTTAACAGCATCAAATAAGCTTGTTTGGGTATCCTGTCTACACTCATTCTAGTCAATTTTAACCAATACTTCATTGTCTTTATGCAGCTGTTAATTGAAAGCGGGTACCTTCCGAGGTCTCCATAGACCATATGATTTGGCGTTCTCACGCTTAATCCTAAAAACTTCTTGCATAAAAAGGTATGAGCTTTTTAAACTGTCACATCTTTTCTCGTCCCCCATATTTCCGAGCCATACAACAGGGTGGTTGTACTTGTGCATCAAATAGTTTAGTGAATATAGTAAGTAGTCTTTGTACTCTGGAGGTTCCATAATGTTTTGCCCTTCTGCTTTCCTCTGGTGGTTACATCTTCTATGGAAGCATTGCTAAACATTTTCGTCGTGAAAATGAATCCCAGGTATTATACTGATTTACGACCTCAAGTCTCTCTCTCTCTTCCCCTCAAGATACCATCTTTCCCCTGAAGATAGATGGCTACCTTTCCGGAATACCATGACCTTGGTCTTTTCGGTGTTTACAGTCAGATTAAGAAATTTGGATACATTTACAAGATTGCCGATTTGATTCTGAAGGCCAGAAGGTGTGGAAGAAAGTAATACAACATCATCTGCAAACAAAAGCAGAAATAGTTCCGCCATTCCACGTATCAGTTGTATTCCATGTTTACCATTTTTTCGTACATAATTCGCAACAGAATTTATATACAGAGAGAGAGAGAGAGAGAGAGTGAGAGAGAGAGACAGAGAGAGAGTGGGAGAGTGACAGAGAGAGAGAGTGACAGAGAGAGAGACAGAGAGAGAGAGAAAGAGAGAGAGTGAGAGAGAGAGTGAGTGAGTAAGTAAGAGACAGACAGACGGGCAGGCCGATAGGCAGGCAGGCAGATAGACAAAACGACAGAGACAGACTGACAGATAGACAGACACAAAGAGAAAAAGAGAGAGAGAGAAAGAGAGAGAGAGAGAGAGAGAGAGAGAGAGACAGAGACAGAGACAGAGAGAGAGAGAGAAAGAGACAGATAGACAGACAGACAGACATACAGACAGACAGACAGACGGACAGAGAGAGGGAGAGAGAGAGAGAGAGAGAGAGAGAGAGAGAGAGAGACTTTGACGCTTATTTGTCGAGGCCATAGGCCCATATACAAAGTGGTGAATCAGCGACAAAAGTAACATGCAAACACATTTTCAAACAAATGGACACTTGGTCTGAAACCACATCAGCAAATTACATCCAAATAATATTATGGCAATACAAGAACAGACACTTAAGTAAACAGGAATGTAATTGCCGAAGGAGTGAGTTGTGGTTTTCTACTCCCTCCACGATTCCAGTTGTACATTCTTACACTTATTACTTATTCATGCTTGTATGAAAGGCGGAAACGTCTAGAAGCAAAATATCCCGACCAACATCAGATGCAGCTTTCTCCTTCTGTTCTCCAAGTCTGTACAACTCATCAATATATGTGTTTTCACACTGACATAATATCTGTCAACATTCTAGACCCTTAATACAAAGAATGGGAAGGTATAAAACAATGGAAAGCCATAATTGTGTCACATACATTTCATGAAACTAAGTCAGCCTAGTTTACTCAATGATAACAACAAAACAAAGCAAATTAATCGGGGGAAAATTCACATCCTGCCTAAACTCAAACACATAATGGCACACCTTCGCGCAATTAAATCCCATGCGTACAGAAAATCGCAGACTTCCAAAGGCGAGGGAATCTAAGCAAATAAAAGTTTAATTTTTCTGTCAATGTGATCTTTATGCTTATCAGGATATAATTTTTCAATCAGATTCGGGGGGAAAACCCATCCACGAACAAGGACAGTAAATGTGTTTGTGTGTGTGTGTGTGTGTGTGTGTGTGAGAGAGAGAGAGAGAGAGAGAGAGAGAGAGAGAGAGAGAGAGAGCAGAGTGAGAAGGATACAGACAGACAGACAGACAGTCAGTCGCACAGACGGACGGACGGGCGGGCGGGCGGGCGAGCGGGCGGGCAAGCAGGCAGGCAGGCAGACAAGAGAAAGATGAATAGAATAAAAGTGTTAGAGAGGGAGGAAGCAAGAGAATGAGGAGCAGGGAGGTCAGACCTACTCTTCACATTTCCCTCATCTCAATGTAGTCGAGGCTTGGTCTGCACACCCAAATGTCCACGGCACTCCTGCCCCTGTCCTGAAACAGACGAGCGGTCAACGCGGTCCAGTGGTCAGACTTCCCATCAAAGTGCGACCATATGGAGAACAATCCTCGGAAGCTACCTGGACTCTTTCCTGCCTGCCAGGCGTTGCCCTTGAGATGACCACATATCAAACGTCCCCAGAGAGAGTTCCGTCCATGAAGCACATGTAAAGGAAAGGCAAAAGTGTCAGCTTTTACATGATGTCATTTCACCCCTTGATTAGTGCTCACAGCGCAATTCTTTTAACCCCTGACCTTTGCGCTAGCCTGCTCACCATTCCAAAGTTATCTCATGTCCAATTTGAGCACGAAACCTGGCGACGGATGAACGCGGCAAAGTTAACTGTAAGAAATGTACAACATTTACATGGGCTTGTGGGGTTTGGCCTGAGATGAAATGCGGTGACAAGGTGCGTGTTTCTTAGGCAAGGTACGCGTCTCCAGGGATAACCGAGGGCGAGAGAGACGTCTAAGAAACAGCCAATCATCAACTGGCAAGGCGGAAGTCCGAGAGAACATGGCTGCGTCCTGGCGTGAAAGTCGGTGAAGAAGTTGCCGATAGACGAAATAAATGACGATACAGACATCACAGAAGTATTTCATTTGATAGAACATACCATGGTGACATATCGAATGGCACGGGAGATGTTTCACCGAAAAGAAAGCAATCCGTTTTCAATTGTAGAACATTTTTTCGAAAACGTTGTGCCTCGATACACTTTGATCAATTCAAGGAACATAATTCAGAGAGTGTACATGTACGATGCTTCGTGTGTGCAAACGATGAAATAAATTTCGACAGTGTTTGTCCAAAAATAACCTATACACATATTCCTCAAATTATTCAAATGAACACTCGAACAGCAAATACTTCTCGGACAGTGAGAAGCACATAACAGGCACTGCCGTCTATCAGCGGCAACCCATTTTGCACGGTATCAGCCAGTTTGGTTCATCCGGGCCTCTGCAACGAGACGTAGCGAGGCGCCTCCGTAGCTACCTCGGCCACCCTCCTTCACAGCAAGTGGGCGAGACGCCGTAGGCAACGCCTACTCCTCGAGTTTCCTGCGAGGTTCCTTGAGTAAGAAATGCGCTAGATGTTTGGGATGGGATCGTGCGATGTTGTAAGCATTCGAAAGCCACCAGTCAGGGCCACCTGCTGACGAGGGGCGAATCGAACGGCTCCAGGTGGATGTAACACTTTTGAGTAGGTGGTAACGGATGGCGTGGTTTAGTGTGGACAGGTGTGGGATGGAGTAGTATGGTGTGCAGAGGTTGAGATGAGACCTTATTGATGAGTTACGCTGGACTGTTCTTCGGCATGTTTCAAAGTGATCCGGTGCGATGATATGGTGCGATGAATGGCGTGACGTGGTGTGGTGTGGCGTGTTGTGTTGTGGTGTGGTGTGGTGTGGTGTGGCGTGGTATGGTGTGGTGTGGTGTGGAGTGGTGTGGCGTGGTGTGGCGTGGCGTGGTGTGGCATGGTGTGGCGTGGTGTATTGAAGAAAGTTGAGGTTGTGTGTGATGTGGAGCCATGTGGGTTGGCGCTGGGTTGAGTGAGGTGTGGTGTGATGTGGTGTGGTGTGATATGGTGTGGTGTAGTGTGGTGTGGTGTGATGTGGTGTGGTGTGGTGTGGCGTGGTGTGGTGTGGTGTGGTGTGGCGTGGTATGGTGTGGTGTGGTGTGGTGTGGCGTGGCGTGGTGTGGCATGGTGTGGCATGGTGTGGCGTGGTGTGGCGTGGCGTGGTGTGGCATGGTGTGGCATGGTGTGTCGTGGTGTATTGAAGAAAGTTGAGGTTGTGTGTGATGTGGAGCCATGTGGGTTGGCACTGGGTTGAGTGAGGTGTGGTGTGATGTGGTGTGGTGTGATTTGGTGTGGTGTAGTGTGGTGTAGTGTGGTGTGGTGTGATGTGGTGTGGTGTGGTGTGGTGTGATATGGTGTGGTGTGGTGTGGCGTGACGTGGCGTGGCGTAGTCTGGCGTGGCGTGGCGTGGCGTGGCGTGGCGTGGTGTGATGTGGCGTGGCGTGGCGAGGCGTGGCGTGGCGTGGCGTGGCGTGGCGTGGTGTGATGTGGCGTGGCGTGGCGTGGTGTGATGTGATGTGGCGTGACGTGGCGAGGCGTGGCGTGGCGTGGCGTGGCGTGGTGTGATGTGGCGTGGCGTGGCGTGGCGAGGCGTGCCGAGGCGTGGCGTGGCGAGGCGTGTTGGAGAAAGATGAGGTTGTGTGTGATGTGGAGCCATGTGGGTTGGCGCTGGGTTTAGTGACGTGTGGTGGGATGAAACATGATGTGATATTGTGTTGTGGTGTGTTGCGATGTAGTGAATTGACGTGTCGTGAGGTGTAATATATTGTTATGTGGTGAAGTGCAATGTCTTGTGTGAAGGTCTGAAATGGATTGGATCTGTCATTGATTAGACGTTTCCCAACCTACCAATGGAATGTTAGAGGGTACATGTGTTGCTAATGTTGCAAAATCTAGGAATGCAAGCCTGCGATCGTCCATAACGCTTTTAACATCACATTGCATGGTTTTAATACATAAATCTCGTATCGCCCGAATGCATTTCCATCCCGGAATTATGGTTGCGAACACGAACGATTTGTATGTGTCCAAGTGAAAAGAGGACTAACTTTTTTCAAAAATGATTTAGACTGTT
>JAWQFJ010026832.1:0-11012 GCA_034096865.1 Theodoxus fluviatilis | reverse complement strand
TGTGTGTGTGTGTGTGTGTGTGTGTGTGTGTGTGTGTGTGTGTGTGTGTGTGTGTGAATGTCCTACAGTGTCACTAAGTTGCAAGACTTTGACAGTTCAATAAGAAATAAATCATTCTTACAGAAATCATCAAATTATGTAGGAATTGTTGCGAAAGAATGTGAAGTGGATGTGCTTGCGAATGTGTATTGTTTAACGTGCTGTGCTGTGCGGAGGGTTGGAGGGGGGGGGGGGGGGGCTTAGTCAGCCCCTCCTTTGTCTATGAGATGGGGGGGGGGGGGGGGCTTCCCCCCCTTTGTCCGTTAGGGGAGGGGTCAGAATGAATCAGCCCCTCCTTGCGGACAAAGGGGTGGTGGTCAGCGCGCAGAGGGTCAGGGGGTCAGGGTGAGTCAGCAGCCTCTTTGTCTGTGAGGGAGGGGGGGGGGGTAGGGGCGACCTCTGCCCTTTGTCTGTGAGAAGGGGGGGGGAAAGCTTTGAAGCCTCCCTAGCTTCCTATGCAGTAAGTGTCTGACCTCCTGATTGGTCCTCGAGAATGCTAGCGCGGCGGAAATGGAAGAGGCCGCTGGGAAAATAGCCTCCGACCCGAAGCACAGCACTAGATATTCGATGTACATGTAAAACACGGGAGACTGGAGAGCTGCTGGAAGGTGAGAGCGCTTGGGAGGCTGTTGGAGCCGTGTGGAGGCGCAGCCTGAGCAACACGAGTGACCACTGTGGAGGGCACTAGTGATTGCCATAAGTGATGTCCAGTCTGGGAATACAGTTCCTGTAAAGAACTCTCGCCTGCCCTGCTTCTACTTTCATGGCGCAAGCTGGGAATTACCATAAGTCCAGAACACGTGCAAGCTACGTGGGTTCACAGGCGGAAGTGAACGTAACACGTGGTTGTCCGTTACAGGGTTTTTCCATAACACTGGTTCCCAAGCGGGGAATTGAGGGCAACGAGCAGTGGCTGGAGTAGTTGAAGTGTGGCTGGATTTACTGGAGAGGTTTTTCTTAACACTGGTTCCCGAGACGGAGAAACAGTAGAGAGCGGACATGGAAGGCGAGAAACGAGAAAAGAGATCGGCAGCTCACAAAATGAGGGAGAAGGGCAACCTGCAGAGGACATGTGGACAACAGCGGACATATTGCGGATGATGAAGCTCCTTCTCGACGAACAGAGACAGCAGCAGAAGAAGGAGGAAGAGGAGAAAGAAAAACGTAGAGAACTGCAGCGGCAGAAGAAGAGGGAAGAAGAAAAGCAAGAGAAAGAGCTGCAGCGACTGAAGAAAGAGGGGGGGAAGGAGCTGCAACGACAAAAAGAGCAGCAGAGAGAACTACACAATGGGAAAGAAATGAGCGAGTGAGCGATAACCAGCAAGCAAGCAAGCAAGCAAGCTCGCGCAGGCAACCAAGCAAGCGGACGAAGATGGAGGAGGCAGTGAGCCTTGAGTCGTGAGCGAGCCAGTGAATGAATGAGCGAGGGAATGAATGAGCGAGTGAGCGAGTGAAAGAGTGAGTGTGTGAGTGAGTGCGTGAGAGCATGAGTGAGCAAGTAAATGAGTGAGCGTATGAATGAGTGAGCTAGTGAGCGAGGAGAGAGTGATCAGGTGAGCAAGGGGATGCGTGAGCTAGTGAGCGAGTGAGCAAGTGAGCGAGAGAGCGAATGCGTTAGCGAGTGCGTGAGCGGGTGCAGGATCAAAGAGTGAGTGAGTGAGTGAGTGAGTGAGTGAGTGAGTGAGTGAGTGAGTGAGTGAGTGAGTGAGTGAGTAGTGAGTGAGGTAGTGAGTGAGTGAGTGAGTGAGTGAGGTAGTGAGTGAGGTAGTGAGTGAGTGAGTAGTGAGTGAGGTAGTGAGTGAGTGAGTGAGTGAGTGAGTGAGGTAGTGAGTGAGTGAGGTGAGTGAGTGAGTGAGTGAGTGAGTGAGTGAGGTAGTGAGTGAGTGAGGTAGTGAGTGAGTGAGTGAGGTAGTGAGTGAGGTAGTGAGTGAGGTAGTGAGTGAGGTAGTGAGTGAGGGAGTGAGTGGGTGGGTGGGTGGGTATGTGAGTGGGTGGGTGGGTGGGTGGGTGGGTGGGTGAGTGAGTTAGGGAGGGAGGGAGGGAGGGAGGGAGGGAGTGAGTGAGTGAGTGAGTGAGTGAGTGAGTGAGTGAGTGAGTGAGTGAGTGAGTGAGTGAGTGAGTGAGTGAGTGAGTGAGTGAGTGAGTGAGTGAGTGAGTGAGTGAGTGAGTGAGTGAGTGAGCGAGCGAGCGAGTGAGTGAGTGAGTGAGTGAGTGAGTGAGCAACTGAGAGAGGGAGAGATTGAGGGTAGGAGGGTGGGAGGAGGTCTGACCCGGGGGGACGGACAGAGCTAGGGAACGAGAATACGAATTTATTGGGGGGAAAGAGAGAAAAAGAAATAAGTACACGCAATGATAATTAGTCCAATGATCAAGATACATTAATCGGAAACGTAGTCCTCTTCCCATTATACTTTTTTCCCTCCTCTAGACTATTGCTTCAGGACACCGACACTGAGACAGAGACAGAACCCCTGCTCACCTTCCAGGCAGGTTTTGTTTCCAGGGTTGAAGAAGCCAGCCACACACTGACACGTCCCAACTCGACACTCAGCATTGGCAGTGTTGATGCAGTCCCCGGATGTATCGCAGGAGTCACCCACACGGACTTTGCATTTGAAGAAATAAGAGGAAAAGATGACAAAAGAGCGAAAGAGGGAGAGGGGGATGGGAAGGGGGAGGGTGTGACCAAGGGTGGGTGGGAGTGGGGGTGGAGGCGGAGAGGCTGGGGGAGAGGCTGGGGAAGAGGCTGGGGGAGAGGGGTGGAAGGGGGATTGGGAGTGTGAGGGTGAGTGACGAGGATGGGGAGTGGGAGGGCGAGGAAGAGGGAGATAAGGGGGAGGGGGGAGAGAGAGAGAAGAGAAAGAAAAAAGAGAGGAGGCCCGATGGAGAAGGGAGAATGGTGAGAGAGAGAGAGAGAGAGAGAGAGTGAGAGAGAGAGAGAGAGGGAGAGAGAAGAGAAAGATAAAAGAGAGGAGGCCCAGTGGAGAAGGGAGAAGGGGGAGAGAGAGAAAAGAGAAAGAAAAAAGAGAGGAGGCCCAGTGGAGAAGGGAGAAGGGGGAGAGAGAGAGAGAAGAGAAAGAAGAAAGAACGGAGGCCCGAGGGAGAAGGGAGAGAGAGAGAGAAGAGAAAGAAGAAAGATCGGAGGCCCGGGGAAGAAGGGAGAAGGGGGAGAGAGAGAAAAAAGAATGAAGAAAGAGAGGAGGCCTGTAGTAGAAGGGAGAAGGGAGAGAGAGAGAGAGAAGAGAACGAAGAAAGAGCAGAGGCCCGGGGAAGAAGGGAGAAGGGGGAGAGAGAGAAAAGACAAAGAAGGAGGCCAGGGGAAGAAGGGAGAAGTGGGAGAGAGAGAGATGTGAAAGAAGAAAGAGAGGAGGCCCGGGGGAGAAGGGAGAAGGGGGAGAGAGAGAAAAGAGAAAAAAGAAAGAGAGGAGGCCCGGGGAGAATGTTGCGTGGCGCGACGTTGGTGTGATTAGAGATAAATGATCGGGGGGGTGATTAATTGCGGTGACACCGTAATTCTCTAAAATAACGGTCAGGGTTAAGTCTCGCTAAAGCTGGGCGGGAAATCTTCAGCCAAAGCGCGGGCTGGAGAGGTGAGCTGTTTATCCGGGGATTAATTATTGACCTGGCATGGGCTGGGAGGTCAATAATTACGAGCTCTGATTGGGTGTATTCTACCACGTGACGGAGTTTTCTTGGTCAAGTCATCGTGGTGTGGGGTTCATTATTCATCGTGTTGGATGAGGAGACGGTCGTGTGGGCTTGGTGCTCTACGAGTTCAAACACCATTGGGGTGGTTTGAAGGCGCGAAGTTTTGGTCTTCGCCATTCTTGCCGTTGGTGGCTAGGCCAGCCAGCCCGGAAGAATTCCGAGAAGTAGTCTTGTACTGGACAGAAGAAGTTGTCGGTGTTTTTCACAGCCTCTGTGGGGTAAGGACAGAATTTTGGTTCATTCGGTTTTGCCATGTGGGTAAATGACCATTTGCAAATGTCGGTGGGGCCGGATTCAATTATTGGGACGTATAAGTAAGCTTAACATGGGACTCGGTTCTTTGGTAGAAATGGTCAAACCTCTTTTACACTGGGTTGTAAATTCGTGCAATTTCGTTAAACGTTAGGATGGGGTCTTAAACGAAATGTTCTCGCAAGGAAAGCGAGGAGGGGAATTTTGGGAGCACGTGGATTAAGGGCGGTCGCCCAAATGCCAATAAATTCAATGAAAGAATTTATAAAGGGGAGAAATAGTCTCTTACTGGTATGGGACATTATGTTACAGGCTTTGTAGAATCTCTGAACTTTACGGATGGCGTGCCGCTGACATGGGTTTTGGTGGATTGGTGGAACCGCTGAAGCAGCCTTCTACCGAGAGCTTTGGGGAGCTCTACCTTCCAGCACTGGGCAGGAATACCAGGTGCAACCGACGAGGCATTTCTTCAAAGTGCACAGGAGTGTACTGGTTCTTCTACGTGGGTGTCCAGATGTGCAAGTACTTTTCGAGTAGTGGGTCAAGTCTAGCTCAGGGAGAAGACGGCGAAGTTCTTGGTGAACGTTCGTGTACTCAGACTTACTACGACCTTGACTTTCTTCAGACTGAGGCAGCCGAAGATAGCAGGGGGGCGCGGAGCAATCTGCGTAGCAGGTATCGCCAGGGGGGCGTTTCCTTCCATTAGTCGCAAGGGGTGGAGAAAGGGGGATAGCCGATGCGATCTCTCTCTACGCTGGGGGTTGCGTAGGCAGTCTTACTCTGTGAAGGATAGGAGTGGAACTCTGAGAGAAGACTAGAATTCCAAGGGAAGGAATTCTGACTTGGACTGGGAAGCCGAGTGGGTAAAGTGATCAAGAAGTGTGTACTTTCATTCACAGAGGGTGGTGGGAGGAAACAGACATTTTTGTTGTAGGAGTGACATGCAACAAGGTACGTTGTGGGAACGCTATCTGATTCACTAGTTTTGAATGCTGCGGTTCCCCGCTGTGACTGTAATTTGGACTTGATCGAGGGACAGCTTTACTCAGGGGGTGAGAACGAACACTTGTTAAGATTAGGCGGAGCCTAATCCACATGCTGAAGGAGAGGAGCGACTTCAGGTGAACTCTGTGACAGTGGGGGGAGTCTACTGTGTTTTCTTCCAGGGTGAAGATGACTGGGGGGTTACCTATGGGGCATGTGTCTTTTGTGTTGGGTTGAAATGTGTATGGGTTGTTCGTGGACTCAAGAAGAAGAAGAGACATGGTAAGCTGAATTTTTGTTCACACTTGTTGTCATTCTTTCGCCTGCTGACTGCTGCACGTGGCAGGGTCTCTCCTGATTGGTTGGGGCGAGAGCGAGGAGTGACAGGCGTGTGCTCGGGCACTGTTGTTATGGTGAGGGCACGACCTTAGACCCTGGGGTGAGGTTTTGCTTAGTTAACGTTAGCAGTGAGTGGCAGGTGCACGGCTAGCGGGGCGGGGCTTCTGGGTTTGTTGACACTCATGTACTTTGAGGATGGGAGCCAGGTCAAATTTCGGGGTCAGGTTTACATTCTCAGGGAGAGGGAATGTGAAGTGATTACAGGATGGGTTGTCTTGTATGAGTGGGGATATCACTCTTTGTTGGGACTGTGGTAAATATAAGAGAAGTTCTTCGTGTTGATACTTCTTTGTTAGTCAGCCTGTTTGGGGACTTAGTACTTTGAAGAGAAATGTGTACTTGCATTTCCTGGGTAATGGAAGTGGAGGAGTAAATCTTATTATTCAAGATTCTTATCGCTTAGACCAGGGTCGTCATAGCGAGTGGTGGAAGAAGGGGTTTTGGTAGAGGAAAGTTGGGACATTTTTTCTCTGTTTATCGAATTTTAGTGTTGGAAGAGAAGATTGTGTTTTTTCCTTTATCACATGGTCTACCTACTAACACGTTACTGGTAACGTCGTTATTATACTTGTGATTTCTGGGTTGCAAGTTTGAGACCTGTGAAACCCTGTTGCTTGAGGGTTGTTGTTGGTTATTGTGGTTGTTTGTTTTCTCTATTTTTACAGCGGAAGTGCCGCCATCTTGTTCCGCTGTACTTGGGCCGTGTTGTTGTTTTCCTTTATCTGGCCTTACGTTGTTGAACGCGGTTTGCGTTCACCCCTCACTGCTTCGAGCAGCCAGGGAAAGTTTCTGTGCTGATTAAACTGTTGTTTAATCCCTGATTCAGTGGTTCTTTTCTCACTTTGTTGTTCTGACATTACTTGTTTGTGGTGTCTCCCCCCAGCTGTGGCAGTCAGTTTAGTTGTAAACTCTAGAGTTTCTAATAGCTTCTCACCTTCAGGGCGATTACCTTGTCTTTGAAGGAACGAGAGATATAGCATCGCAAAACTATATTATAGCTGTTAGATAACTCGGCGACAGAGAACGAATAAGGGGGAGAGAGAGAAAAGAAAAAGAAGAAAGAGAGGAGGCCCGGGGGAGAAGGGAGAAGGGGGAGAGAGAGAAAAGAGAAACAAGAAAGAGAGGAGGCCCGGGGGAGAAGGGAGAAGGGGGAGAGAGAGAGAAAAGAGAAACAAGAAAGAGAGGAGGCCCGGGGGAGAAGGGAGAAGTGGGAGAGAGAGAGAGAAGAGAAAGAAGAAAGAGAGGAGGCCCGAGGGAGAAGGGAGAAGGGGGAGAGAGAGACAAGACAAAGAAGAAAGAGAGGAGGCCAGGGGAAGAAGGGAGAAGTGGGAGAGAGAGAGAAGAGAAAGAAGAAAGAGAGGAGGCCCGGGGAAGAAGGGAGAAGTGGGAGAGAGAGAGAGAGGAAAAAGAAGAAAGAGTGGAGATCCATGGGAGAAGGGAGAAGGGAGAGAGAGAAGGGAAAAAAGAAAGAGAGGAGGCCCGGGCGAGAAGGGAGAAGGGAGAGAGAGAGAGAAAAGAGATACAATAAAGAGAGGAGGCCCGGGGAAGAAGGGAGAAGGGGGGGAGAGAAAGAAGAGAAAGAAAAAAGAGAGGAGGCCCAGGGGAGAAGGGGGAAATAGAGAGAAGTAAAAGAAGACAGAGAGAGGAGGCTCGGAGGGAGAAGGGAGAAGGGAGAGAGAGAGAGAGAGAGAGAGAGAGAGAGAGAGAGAGAGAGAGAGAGAGAGAGAGAGAGAGAGAGAGAGAGAGAGGAGAACCAGGGGTTGAGAGGACGCACGGGGAGGATGGGGGGGGGGAGGGGAGGAGGACCGGGTAGGATGGGAGGGAGGAGGACTGGGGAGGGGGGGGAGGAGAACCGGGGAGAGGGGGGGGGGAGGACCGGGGAGTGGGGGAAGGAGGAGGACTGGGGAGGGGGGAGGAGGACAAGGAAGGGGTGGGGGGAGAACCGAGGAGGCGAAGGGGGAGGAGGACCTGGGGATGGGGGAAGGACCGAGGGGCTGACCCGGGGGGGCAGGAGGTCCGGGGTGGATGGGAAGGAGGATCCGGGGGTGGGGGACAGGAGGATCCGGGGGGGGGGGATGAGGATCGGGGGGGTGGGGATGGGGAGATGAGGACTGGGGGGGGGGGGGAGGAGGATTGGGGAAGGGTAGAGAATCGGGGGGGGGGGGGGAGTTGATGATTGGGGGGGAGAGGACTGGGGGGAGGGTAGAGAATCGTGACGGGTGAGGAACAGGGTGAGGGGGGAGGACGACCGGGGATGGGGAGAGAATCGAGGGGGGGAGGAGGGCTGGGGGGGGGGAAGGACCGGGGGTGGGGGGAGGAGAACCGGTGAGAGGGGAGGAGGATGACCGGGGAGAGTTAGGAAGGAGGGGGGGGGGGGGGAAGGAGGACCAGGGGTGTCGAGGAGGATCGAGGGGGGAGGAGGACCGGGGTGGGGAAGGAGGACGTGGTGGGGGGAGGAGGACCGTGGAGGGGGGGGGGGTAAAGGACCGGGGAGACGGCGGGTGGAGGAGGACGAGGAGGAAGGGGAGGAGGACCGATTGGGGGAAGAAGGACAGGGGGTGAGGGAGGATGACCAGAGGGGGGGGGGGACGACGACCGGGGAGGATGGGGGCGAAGGAGGACCAGGAAGGATGGGGGGAGGAGGATCGGGGAAAGGGGGGGGAAGAGGACCGGAGAGGGGGAGGGAGGAGGATGGGTGAGGGGGGGGGAGATGGACTGGGGGTGGGCGGGGGGAGGGGGGGGGTGAAACCGGCGAGGGGAGGGGGAAAGGAGGTTCGAGGGGAGGATGACTGCGGGGGAAGGGGGGGGTTGAGGAGGACCGGGGGGAGAAGGACGTGGGGGGAGGGGGAGGACGTGGGGGGGAGGAGGACCTGGGGGAGGAGGATGTCCCTAGAGAGGGGGGTAAGGAGGACCGTGGGTGGGGGGGAGGAGGAGGACCGGGGAGACTGGGGAGGAGGACCAGGGGGAAGAGAGGACGACCGTGGGTGTGGGGGGAGGACCAGGGGGGGGATGGGGAGGAGGACAGGGGGTGGCAGTCGAGGACCGGGGGGGGAGGAGGAACGGGGGTGGGGGGAGGAGGACCAGGGGGGAGACTACGCACGGGGAGGATGGGGGGGGAGGACCGGGTAGGATGGGAGGGAGGGGGGGGGGGAGGAGAACCGGCGAGGGTAGGGGGAGGAGAACCGGGGAGGGGGGGGGGAGGAGGACCAGGGAGAGGGGGGGGGGGAAGGAGGACTGAGGAGCGGGGTGGCAGGAGGACAGGCGAAGGGGGGGATGGAAGAGGACCGGGGAGGGAGAGGGATGGAGGAGGATCAAGGAGGGGGAGGGGGGGGGCGAAGGAGGACCGAGCGTTGTTGAGAACAATGAGGGATAGTCCAACAGATGTGCACGCAATGATAATCATGTTAATAATCAAGATACATTCTTTGAAAACTTAGTGCTCTTCTCCTCTTCTTTTTTTTCTCTGCTGTAGACTACTGCTTCAGGACACCGACACTGAGACAGAGACAGAACCCCTGCTCACCTTCCAGGCAGGTTTTGTTTCCAGGGTTGAAGAAGCCAGCCACACACTGACACGTCCCAGCCCGACACTCAGCTCTGGCAGTGTTGATGCAGTCCCCGGATGTAGCGCAGGAGTCACCCAGACGGACTTTGCATATGAAACAAAGAAGTAAAAACGTGACAACAGGGCTAGTGGTGGTGGTGGTGGTGGTGGTGGTGGTGGTGGTGGTGGTGGTGGTGGTGGTGGTGGTGGTGGTGGTAGCGATGGTGGTAGTGGTGTTGGTGGTTGTGGTGGAAGTGGTGGTTGTGGAGGTGTGGATGGTGGTGGTGGCGGCGGCGGTGGTGGTGGTGGTGGTGGTGGTGGTGGTGGTGGTGGTGGTGGTGGTGGTGGTGGTGGTGGTGGTGGTGGTGGAGGTGGTGGTGGTTGTGATGGTGGTGCTAGTAATGGTGGTGGTGATGGTGGGGGAGGGGGTGATGGTGATGGAGGTTGTGGTGGTGGTGTATAATTGTGTGTGCATCAGTTTGGTTGATTGTTCTTTTTCTTGCCAGGTTGTTTGCCTTTATGTGCAGTTGTGTAATGCAACAGTGAAACTTGTGTAGCCGTTTGATGTGTCTGCGGTACCAAGTCCAGGTTTCGCAACCGTACAGCAGGAATGTGAGGACGACGGTCTCTATAGACAGCGGTCTTTGTTTGAATGGCGATGCCCCGCTCGCGCCAGACTCTGACCAGTTCTACTTCTGTTGCCTCCGTAAGATCCTGAACATCAGCTGCGAAGAGAAGGTGACAAACTAGGACGTGTTCAGGACGCGCCAAACTGCCAGGAACTGAGGCCGTGGTCATGCAGCCACGCTGAGGTGGACTGGCCACGTCATGCGACTGGACGATAGCCGCCTGCCGAAACAGATTTTCTGTGGTGAGTTGACACGCGACACACGTCACCAAGGCGGTCCAATCAGACGCTACAAAGACACACACACAAAAATACACTGCGGTCCTGCAACATCCCAACGATCGGGTGGGAGGCCCTGACTGCTGACCGCAGTGTTTTTGCGACAGCTATTCTACAAAGGCACCGAGGCCTTCAAAGTAGAGCGTCTGGCCAGCCTCGGCAGAAAACGCCAGGCCAGAGAAGACAAAACGGAAGGCCCTACTCCCGCTGCAGCGGCCTGCCCCGTGTGTGGACGTCCCTGCGCATCGGAGTTCGGCCTGAGGACACACATGAGACGCCACGGACGTCATTATCGCGGAGCGAAGGACCTCAGTGACGATGATGCATCAGTTTCGAACTAAGCAAACAAAGCGAGCACTCGCCAGCAACACTAAGCAAACAGACCTCATCGAGCCACAGCGCTCGTTCAGGATCACGGAAACAGCCCTTTTTATTGCCAGATGTTCTCAGGAAAGAAAACAATCGCGTTAGACTTGTAGGCCTTGAACGACCTGTACATGCTGGCGCTATCGAGCGCTAGGTAGCCCGCCGCGGCGAGGCTGCGCCTGATGACCAAAATGGCTGCCTTCGGGGAACTGAAGAAACTCGCCATCACAAAGTAATATGCGCTGTGACACACATTTCGACCCGTGATTAATACCCAGCCTATGCGAGGAGTTACAAGAAGTTAGGCTGATATTGTTTTTGTGTGTTTTTTTCTTCTATAAATGCTCTCAAATAATTACCGGAAAAGATGTGAGCAAAAAATTCTACGAGATACGGCTAAAAGAATTCAAAGGAGGCAACGCTATATTTTACATGAGCCCGTAGTTTGTTGGGTAACCTCCCTTGATGTGAGCATCGATGAATTATTGCTGACACCAAGTCAGCACTGTCGTTTTGACATAATTTTCTATTCGAGCGGTGCCGATCCTTAATGCACAACTGCAGCTTAACATATTTTATCAGCTTCCATAAGAAACGAGCAGTCTGCAGCTGCTGGTTCACTCATTTGGTTGAGAAGCGAAATCTGTGAGGATGAGAAGGCATCGCGGAAGCCATCTTGGTTAGCGCTCGGTCATGACGAGTCGTTCAAGAGTGCACTTTTGGGGCTTGCCTAGCGCTCGCCGAGCGCTAGATCGTCTTGAACGCTATCACCAGCTGTCCCTCAGAAAGACTAAAATAAGTTGGATCAATCGG
>JAWQFJ010026830.1:52500-64371 GCA_034096865.1 Theodoxus fluviatilis | reverse complement strand
TTTCTACCACAGATACTTGCCCGCTCATGAAGCTGAGGATCAATAAAGGCATCTTGAGCCGCATGCAAGCCGGTCAGAAGGCATCGTGGTCGAGGTAGGGGCGAACAGAACTTCCGAGGTCCCATGGTGCAAGTGCGTGAATTGCTGTTATAAGGCGGAGTGAAAAAGCATTCTGCAAAGGTGGAGAGGGCCAGGGCGTCAAGCTGTCAACGCGAGGAGCCCTTCAAGATGTGGACTGAACCACTCAGCGCCAGCAACACTTACAGTGTCCGCAGCGAGATCAGACACAGCCTGCAACTCGCAAGACCGCCTCTCACTGACTCCAGCCTCCGCAGTGATATCGGATTGCGACATCGCAACATCGCACTCTGCAACTTGATAGACCGCCTCACACAAACTCGCAGTTTCCGCAGTGAGATCAGACGCAGTCTGCAGCTTTCAAGATCGCTTCACACAGACTCGCAGTCTCCGCAGTGAGATCGGACGCAGTCTGCAGCTTTCAAGACCGCTTCACTGGTGGGCAAAGCAGGTAAGATTAACTTCTGCAGTCGTCTCGGACTTTCTTCCATCAAATCATTTGTGCCAAAAGTCGTTTCTGTGGGATTTACCACTCTAGGCCTGCTTGCTGAATCAGATCAGGAAGAGGCACGTGACTCGCTGGTCTGCCGCATTGTCTGTGCATGACAAAGGGCGCGTTTGTTAGGAGTAGAATCCTGAGAGAATCTAGAAGGCTAGGCGCTGCCTACGTTTCCCTCTCATTAGCCGTAGCTGCGTCTCGCTCGCCCTCGACTAGCCATCGAGGCGAGCCACTTGCCTACAAACGCGCCCAAAGCCTGCGTTTTGCATCTATTGAAATCCTTTGGTACGTCACTTCCTGTGGGGTGGGGGTGGGAATAGACACAACGTGCCTTCCCATGCGATTTGTAAAATAGATAAACCAGGGCAATTGAGACTTATCCTGCTCCTACTCTAACCTAATCTTGTGAGTTCGTGGTGACTGGACCAACATAGCCTACAAAGGCGGGCAGGACCGGCGGTACAACTTCATTGATTCCTCAATTCATTCCTTACCTCCGCCAAGAACATTGTGTTTTTCAGTCGGCTAGTTCGTCATTCTGCAAAATAAATAATTTAATTCAACACATTTTCTGATGAAATTTGGTGCAAAGTAAGGGATCTATGTAAGAAACAACCCTTTCAAATTTGAAGGTTATTTGTCAATTTGTTGTGGAGTTACAACCATAAAGAAATAAATCGTTACGCCCCAGGTTGTATCCTGGCAAGTCGCTGCAAGCCGGCATAAGCGTTCCACAGAGACCGCTAGCAGGCGCTAAAATTAACTAAATATCGTAGCGTCAGGCCTGGCCAGGAGAACACGCTGCCTGAATTATACAGGTCACGTAACAGCTGTAACTGTCTAGGTGGAGGTTTGCGCTCTTCAAGTGTTGCATCGTTCTTTCATTCACTCATTCATTCACTCATTCATTCACTCATTCATTCACTCATTCATTCACTCATTTACTTATTCATTCGGCGAAAATATTACTAGATACCTTTTTTTAGATGTTCACATGTTTCTCCATCATATTGTGAAGATATTAAAAAAGCTGTCATAAAGCCTCTTCTAAAGAAAAGCTCCCTGGCCCCAACATTCTGAAACATTATGGGCCCATATCAAATCTCCCCTTCATGTCAAAAATCTTAGAAAAAATCGTCTTGCATCAACTGTCCACCCACCTGTCAGCAAACAACCTCCTCATTCCCCGTCAATCCGCCTACCGCGCAGGCCACAGCACAGAGACCGCAGTTCTCAGCATTCTCAACAACATCCTCAAATCTTTAGATAATGACAGGATTTCCCTTCTCCTCCTGTTAGATCTTTCGGCCGCTTTCGATACCATCGACCACGGAATTCTTCTGCCCCGCCTTGAGCACACTTTTGGCCTTCAAAATTCAGTCCTAAATTGGTTCAGGTCCTATCTTTCAAGCAGAAGACACTTTGTCACTGTCAACGACATCCCATCACAAGAAACCTCCCTCCTTTTTGGCGTTCCTCAAGGCTCAGTGCTGGGCCCTGTCCTGTTCATCATGTATACCTCCACTCTGACTGAACTCATCGACAGATATTCCGCTCTACAAGAAATGTTTGCCGATGACACACAGCTTCAGAATTCAGCCATTCCCTCAGAATATGACAAGATGATCACTTCAATGCAGTCTTGTATTGCTGACGTTGAACTCTGGATGTCCACCAACAACTTGAAACTAAACTGTGTGAAAACAGAAGTCATGTGTTCCACCAAACCCTCCCTCTCTACCTCCCTCACTCTCCCTCCTTCTATCACTCTAGGAGGCGGCACTGTTGGTTTCTAACACTTTGTCCGTGATCTTGGCATTTTTCTAGACAGTGCTCTCTCTATGAAACAACATGTTCTAAAAGTCTGCCAGGCCGATTACTTAGAATGAAAAAGAATAAGTTCCATTCGCCCCCACCTCACAGAAGACGCCACCAAAACAAACATTAGTTACATCATACATACTTTCTAGGCTGGACTATGGCAACTCGATTCTAATTAGCTGTCCCAAATCTACAATTCTTCAGCTTAGACGTGTTCAAAATTCTGCCGCCCGTCTTGTCTGCAAAGCCCCACGAACCCAGTCTTGTACCCCTGTTGAAGAAATTGCATTGGCTCCCGGTAGACATGAGGATCCAATACAAGTGCTGCTGCCTGTGTTTCCGAATCATCACCGGCTCTGCTCCTCTATACCTCTCACAACCATTCGAACTATACACCCCCGCAAGAACACTCCGCTCATCCTCTGATACTAAAATGTTTGATATCACACCCTACACTCGCGATCAGCACGGCGGAAGAGCTTTTTCTCATTCTGCTGCCGTCGCATGGAACTCTCTCCCCCGCTCAGTCCGACATTGCGAAGATCTCGATTCCTTTAAATCTAACCTCAAATCCCTCTTCTTCACACAACATTTAGAAAAACCTCTGCATTAGTAATTTTAACACTTATGGTAATTTTTCATCAGGTGTGTGCCTCCTGTCTAGTCTTGCTTGTCAGTATGTACTACTTTAATCTGCTTGCTTGTTTGTATGTTTTTGTGTTCTTTTTCTATGTTGCTATGGTTGTCTCCTTCTATGCTTGCATGAAGCTGTTTGTTTCCGGCTTTTTCGTTGCTTTAGTTGTTTGCTTGCTTGCTTGCATGGTTGATATCTGTTTGCTGCTTTTGCCTTATTTGCTTGTGTGCTTATGTTCCTTTCTATGTTTCTGTTGCTTTTTCAGTTTTGCATGTATGTTTGCACGATTGGTGTCTGTTTGCGGCTTTATCTTGCCTTTTTGTTGCTATAGTTGTTTGCTGTTTGCTTGTGTTTCTATGTTCTTTTTAAACTTTTAAAAGCGCTTTGTACATGGAAAGCGCTATATAAATACTCATTATTATTAGTAGTAGTATGATGCCCACGTCTTCGCGTACAAATACTGACAACGCGATTGCCAATGACCCAGTCACGTGCATGCTACCCAGTCACGTGCATGCTGCCCAGTCACGTGCATGCTGTCCTGTCACGTGCATGCTGCCCAGTCACGCACATGCTGCCCAGTCTCGTGCATGCTGTGCAGGTGCTCGTCTTTCTGCATCCACGCCAAATCATGTTGACGACCAGCACTTGGTGCTCTCTGGGAATGTTTTTCGAAAACTGAAGACGTTTTTGTTTAATTAACCTTAGGAACAATAGTCATCATGGAGAATTGACATGTTTGTGTTCCACCGAAAATTATAAATGTTCACTCACACGAGGCTCGGCGCCCAGTGGAGAGGTCAAGGTGCTTGTTTTTATATTGCGACTATCCATCCATTGAAAGGTTATAGAACCGCACAGAGAGAGAGAGAGAGAGAGAGAGAGAGAGAGAGAGAGTGAGAAGAGAGAGAGAGAAGACATAGAGAGACAGAGAGAGCGAGAGCGAAAGAGAGAGAGCGAGCGAGCGAGAGAGAGAGCGAGCGAGCGAGAGAGAGAGAGAGAGAGAGAGAGAGAGAGAGAGAGAGAGAGAGAGAGAGAGAGAGAGAGAGAGAGAGGAGAGAGAGAAGAGAGTGAGAAAAGAGAGAGAGAAGACAGAGAGAGCGAGAGCGAGAGAGAGCGAGAGCGAGAGAGAGCGAGCGAGCGAGCGAGAGAGAGAGAGAGAGAGATAGAGAGAGAGAGAGGGAGACAGAGAGAGAGAGAGAAGACAGAGAAAGACAGATAGCGAGAGCGAGAGAGAGCGAGCGAGCGAGAGAGAGAGATAGAGAGAGAGAGAAAGAGAGAGAGAAAGAGAGAGAGAAGACAGAGAGCGCGAGCGAGAGAGAGAGAGACAGAGAGTGAAGACAGAGAGAGACAGAGAGAGCGAGAGCGAGAGAGAGCGAGCGAGCGAGCGAGCGAGAGAGAGAGAGAGAGAGAGAGAGAGAAAGAGAGAGAGAGATATAGAGAGAGAGAGCACGCGTTTCTGTCATCAGAAAGTGATATAACGAGGCAAATGCGGATTGATCCATCTGTAGTCAATGCTCTCCATTCTTTACTGGATGGCTACACCTCAAACCAGTCATGACCAGCCTTGCAGACAGGTTTGGGATGCTTGTATTTCGACGCCAGCACTCAGAAGGACAGACCCCCAAACACACGTGACCTTAGAGTGCGTTTAAGGTGCCGAGGATTTTGAAAAATTGACCCGGAGAGGGACCGAAAGCAAAAAGCAAATCTTGTCGTAGGTAAAAGATAGACTGCCGGATTCCAGAAGACAAAACAAACACTGATCACAAAGATCGCTGGGAGTTGTTGTACAAACAGGTTTAGTATAGAAGCAAACATTTCGGGCGTAGCTCTTCATCAGAGAGAAGGAGAGGTTTCCGTCAGAGATGAAGTTGAAAATGTAGACAAATGGAGATTTACGACCAATCAGTTTGTGTGGACTCTGTTAGGCCATTGATGGAGAAAACGCTATAGAGGTGGGGTGAGTTTGTTCGGCGTAGAATCTCGAGATTCTCCCTGGATGGCTAGTCGAGGGCGAGTGAGGTGCTCCTACAGCTAAAAAAACAGCCAATCATCAACTGGCAAGGCGGAAGTCCAAGAGAAAACGGCTGCGACCTGGCGCCAGAGTCGGCGAAGAAGTTGCCGATAGACGAAAACACTGACGATGCAGATGTCACATCAGTTTTTCACTTGATAGAACACACCATGATGTCATATCGAATGGCACGAGAGCTTTTTAAACGAAGAAAACAACAACCGGGGTTCACCTGTAGACAATATGTCGAAAATGTTAAACCTCGATTCATTTCGATCAATTCAAGTGACATAATTCATAGGGCGTACGTATACGGTGTTGCGTGTTTTGCAAGAGATACAAAAGAATTTCGACAGTGTATGTCCAGAAATAACCTAAACACCTAGGCCTCAAAATATACAAATGAACACTCAAACAGCAATACTTCCGTGTGCGTACACTTTTCCATTCTCGGATCCTGAGAAGCACATTACAGGCACTGCCGTCTATCAGCGGCATCCCAATGGCATGGTCTCCGCCATTTTAGTACATCCGGGTCTCTGCAGCGAGACGCAGCGAGGGAGCTCCCTCGGCCTCCCGTCTTCACGGCGAGTGCCTCCTTGTGAACGAGGAACGTAGGCAAGGCTAGCCTAACAAACGCGCCCGTGGTCGGAGTAAGAGCAAGTTAACTCTTGGTGTCCCGAGTTATTCCCCTTTGTGTGGATCTCAAGGGAAGACACGATGGTTCTCCTCCTACTGGCAACTCACAGCGGGATCGGGCGAAAGACCTCCTCAGTCTGAAGGCCTCTGATGCATACAAGAATGGATGGATGATGGATGGATAGAAAGATGAATGGGCGACGATCGGATAGAAGAATGGATGGATGATGGACGGATAGAAAGATGAATGGACGACGGATGGATAGAAGAATGGATGGATGATGGATAGATAGAAGGATGGATGGATAGACGGATGGATAGACGGATGGATAGAAGGATGGATAGAAGGATGGATAAAAGGATAGATGGATGGGGGAGATACAAGAGTTGATGGAGAGATACAAAGATGGATGGATGGATAAAAAGGTGAATGGATTGATGGTAGGATGGATAGAATGATGGAAGAATTCGTGCATTGATGGATAGATGGATGGATAGAAGGATGAATGGATAATAGATAGAAAGATGGATGGATGGATGGATAAAAGGATGGATGGATGCATTCAAGGATGGATGGTTAGATGGATGGATTGATAGATTGATGGGTGGGTGGGTGGATGATGGATGGATGAATGGATGGATAGATGGAAAGATGGATGGATGGATAAAAGGATGGATGGATGCATTCAAGGATGGATGGATGAATGGATTGAATGATGGGTGGATGGATTAATGCATAGATAGATGGATGGATAGAAGGATGAACGGATAATAGATAGAAAGATGGATAGAAGCATAAAAGGATAGATGATGCATACAAGAATGGAATGGATGGATAGATGAATTGATGGATGGATGGATGGATGGATGGATGGATGGATAGATGGATGATGGATGGATGGATGGATAGGAAGATGAATGGATGGTTAAGTGGATGGATAAACGGATGGATGGATAGGTGGATGGATGGATGAATGGATGGATGGATGTATACGAGGATGAATGGATGGATAGATGCATACGAGGATGTATGGATGGATTAATGCATAGATAGATGGATAGGTAGATGGATGGATGGATGGATGGATGGATGGATGGATGGATGGATGGATGGATGGATGGGTGGATGGATGGATGTGTATTAATCCCTGGATGATTTCAATTTCAGCAGACATGCGTTCCCAACAAGCCATCCTCCTCACCCAATCCCTCTTGAGCTGGCTGTTCGCAGTGGCGGGAAGTGTGGGTGTCCAAAGTTCCAACTTCCGCCGTGCTGTCTCCAACCTTCTGCCATCTCGCGCCCCAGTACGCACGCTGGAGAGAGTCAGGAGCTCCCTGGAATGCGCGAACCTGTGCAGGGCTCACGCCCAGGCTTCGTGCTGTAGCTATGGTTACAGCCGGACGTCCGGGCAGTGCCAAGTCTACAACAGAAGCCACCTTGGTGATTACAAAACTGAGGGCGGTTTTGGCTACTTTGTGGATTTTGCGGACTGTCCAGGTAAGAATGAAACAGAGCGTGATTTGTGCATAAGAAATATTTTATTTTCAAAGCTCTAGAACTACTATTGGGAACATTTTGTTTGAGAGCAACAGAACAACTTACAATCCGACTGAAACCTCTGGTGTTGAGACATTGTCACTTTGTTGCTATCTGTACATTATAAACAATTTTCAGAGTGTTTTGGTAGTAAGTACACCACCACCACCACCACCACTTTCACCACCACCACCACCACCACCACCATCCCAACCACCACCACCACCACCACCACCACCACCACCATAGCGATACCATCACCACGACCACCGCCGCCGCCGCCGCCGCCACTACCATTACCGCCACCACCACCACCTTCACCGCTACTACCGCATGTGTTATCATAATTGCATTTTGTTTCTCATGCAAAGTGCGACTCAGTGATACCTGCACCACATCCGGGGACTGCAGCCACACGGCCAATGCAGAATGTCGGAACACAACCTGTCAGTGCGTGGCTGGCTACCTCAACCCCGGAAACGGAACCTGTCAGAAAGGTAGGGAAGATGATGGTGACGATGTTGACGATGACGATGACGATATTGACGATGATGATGACGACGATGATGAAAATAATGAAGATAATGACAACGACGACGATGACGACGACGACAACGACGATGATGATAATGATGATGCTGCTGCTGCTGCTGCTGCTGATGATAATGATAATGACGACGATGATGATAATAATGAAGATAATGACGACGACGAACACGACGACGACGACGATGATGATGATGATGACGACGACGACGACGTTGATGACGATGAATACGATAATGATTATGACGACGTCGACGACGACGACGACGGTGATCATGATGATGAGGATGATGATGATAATGCTGCTGCTGCTGCTGCTGATGATATGCTGCTGCTGCTGCTGCTGCTGCTGCTGCTGATGGAGTTTTACGGTCTGTATACCTCTACAGGCAGTGCTAGACTGTTGACCATTGTTACAAGTTCGACTTTGCTCGTTTCAAAATAAAGGTCTAGGGGAAAGTACACACACAGCCAAACTTGTAACACTATCTCACGAAGTCATTTCATCCAAGATGAACACGACAGAAAGACGGTGAGGTAAAAAAATCACAATCAAATCACTTTAATTTCTCCTGGCAACGATAAATACGGATAACTAGAGGTTAGTACTTCGGATTCATGAAAACAACAATACTTCAATGTTCAACTTAGAAACATATGGCTCCCACAACCGATCAAAATAACTTATCTGTTTTGAAGTCTGTTCCAGTCGATAAGCACGAATTAGTCCTACGGCGAGGTGGCCGTGATTCGCAAACACACTAAATCCACTTCCACAAGGGCTCCTGCCCTCGGGTCATCAGTAGCAGTGGCTCTACAGGTGCTGGCGGAGAGAGAAGGGGGGGGGGGGGGGAACAGGAAACTTCACCATGGAGGCTGGCAACCGTAGATAGTATCCTTTCATAGCTTCGACTTCAGGCAGGCTTGAAAACAGGTAACTTCACCCCGGAGGCTGGCAACCGTAGATAGTATTCTTTCGTAGTTTTGAGCTCCGGCAGGCTTGAAAACAGGAAACTTCACCCTGGAGGTGGGCAGGGGCTTTACTCTTCGTCGACTGTGGAGAGGAGAGAGGCCGTATCTCTTTGACGAGGTCGGGACGGCATTTTGCACAGGTGATGGTTTTTCTCGTTGTTGGATTTTCCCGCGCGCGCCACTGGGCCGGCGGGGATTATATACTCGAAGCGCAGACGCCTTCGAAGTCCGTGTCCTCCCATCCAATGGGAACACTCGGGCCACACCCACTCTCCCTCGCTGTCCAATCACACGTCCCCCATATAAGGTGAGGTCTATCACCGGAAGGTCTTCAGTCACGCTTTGGAAATGCGGCCAATCACACGTCTCCGCTCCGCACGCTAGCACAGAGCGTGTACCAAGTTTTCTATGGTTGGCGATGAATGGATGGATGGATAGTGTTTTACGGCCTATCAGCCTTCCTAGACCACGCAAGGCCATTAAGCACGAAAATCACTAGAACAGTTCAGAGCAAACGCAAGGCAAGTCACGGTGTCCCTAGTCACTCGCCTCTTACGAACCGCATAGAGAGACGCGGTGGGTCAATTCTTAACTCTCACCCACAACCCACAGGGGGAACTATGGTTGACGAGCCATAACACGCTATCATCGCTTAATTTAGTACGGTTGGCGGCCACACTCACACACCACAGGTTAGTAAATACAATAAATTTAATACAGAAGGGGGAGTGGGATATCTCGCCACAACCACACTCTCACTCCTTCTGGCTCCAGTAACAACCGGTCATATCTCAATTACTCTGCTTATTCGCCTCGTACAAATCGAGCATGAAGACTTTGTAAATCTATTTTATCCCAACCCACAGTAGGTGTTGAATTTAAAAAATGCCTGTTTGTTTCGTTGCACTGAAGTGAGATGTTCAACTGCCATGGGAACAACAAGCATTCTGTAATAACGGATCGTCGGTTAATACTTTTCCCCATCGTATTATCGGTTTATCTTTCCTTTCACTCATCACTACTCACTCATAGACTCACTTACCTGCTCATTTACTGTCGCTCGATCACTTACTTACTCACTCATTAGGTCTTTCAAAAAAGTCAACTCACTGGTTCATTTGGTCACTCACTCACTCACTCACTCACTCACTCACTCACTCACTCACTCACTCACTCACTCACTCCACTTACTCCTTAACTCCACTTACTCATTCATTCCACTCACTCACTTCACTCACTCACTCAATCCACTCACTCACTCACTCATTCCACTCCACTCATTCACTCACTCCTCTCACTCACTCACTCCACTCAATTTCTCCACTCACTCACTCACTCACTCACTCACTCACTCACTCACTCACTCACTCACTCACTCACTCACTCACTCACTCACTCACTCACTCACTCACTCACTCACTCACTCACTCACTCACTCACTCACTCACTCACTCACTCACTCACTCACTCACTCACTCACTCACTCACTCACTCACTCACTCACTCACTCACTCACTCACTCACTCACTCACTCACTCACTCACTCACTCACTCACTCACTCACTCACTCACTCACTCACTCACTCACTCACTCACTCACTCACTCACTCACTCACTCACTCACTCACCCACCCAACACCCACCCACCCACCCACCAACCCACCCACCCACCCACCCACCCACCCACCCACCCACCCACCCACCCACCCACCCACCCACCCACCCACCCACCCACCCACCCACCCACCCACCCACCCACCCACCCACCCACCCACCCACCCACCCACCCACCCACCCACCCACCCACCCACCCACCCACCCACCCACCCACCCACCCACCCACCCACCCACCCACCCACCCACCCACCCACCCACCCACCCACCCACCCACCCAACCACCCACCCACCCACCCAACCACCCACCCACCCACCCACCCACCCACTCACTCACTCACTCACTCACTCACTCACTCACTCACTCACTCACTCACTCACTCACTCACTGACTCACTCACTCACTCGCTCACTCACTCACTCACTCACTCACTCTCTCACTCACTCTCTCACTCACTCTCTCACTCACGCACTCCGTGCTTCGTAAGTCATTCACTAACTCAGTTACGTACTCCTTCGCTCACTTATGCACTCAATCGATCTCTCGTTTGCTAAACATTTCGTATTCCCACTCACTCAATAACTTCTTCATTTTTCCCCCTGCTCACTCACTCACTCGCTCACTCACTCACTCACTCGCTAGCTCACTCGCTCACTCGCTCGCTCACTCACTCGCTAACTCATTCTCTGGCTCGCTACCGACTCAAGGCTCACTGACTCCTTCATCTTCGTCTGCTTGCTTGGTAGCCTGCGCGAGCTTGCTTGCTTGCTTGTTGGTTATCGCTCACTCGCTCGCTTCCTCGCTCATTTCTTTTCCATTATGCTTGCTTCACCCATAGGTCGTCCACAAACATTCCAGACCGTCTAGAAATGATTCGGTAGCCATCTTTGAACTGTTTTTACTCACTGGAGACGCAGCGAGTTTTGGATCTCGCAACACATACTGTGACATAGCGAGTATACTCGCAACACACACACACACACACACACACACACACACACACACACACACTCACAAACATACACGCACACACACACGCATAAACGCACACACGCATACGCACACACGCACGCACACACGCACACACGCACGCACGCACATACACGCACGCACGCGCACACGCACGAACGCACACACACCTGCACACGTTCTGTGGTCGAGACGCACGATCTAAGGGAGACAAGTCTTATTAGCTTGCAAAGCAGAAGCATTTCTCCGCAGAGTTATCTATTCCTGAATGACAATGAAACTTTGTGGATGTCGATTCCTGCATAGTTTGATAATTTCTGTAAGAATGATTTATTTCTTATTAAGCTTTTAAACTTTTGCAACTTAGTGGCACTGTAGGACATAAAAAAAACACACGATATTATAATTATGTCGAGAAGAATGTGTTTGTTGACGAGCAATGATTAGACCGATTGATCCAACTTATTTTAGTCTTTCTGAGGGACAGCTGGTGATAGCGTTCAAGACGATCTAGCGCTCGGCGAGCGCTAGGCAAGCCCCAAAA
>JAWQFJ010026830.1:45000-47500 GCA_034096865.1 Theodoxus fluviatilis | reverse complement strand
TTCCTCCATGACTTTCTTTTGTTCTTCGCTAAAGTCACGCTGGTCAAACCGAGCGTAGAAATTGTTCAGCTCTCCTGCCAGCCTCGCCTCATCTGTCGTCTTGAGAGGGACTTTCTTCGGCTTGTAGCCGGTGATTGTCTGGACGTCCTGCCAGTACTGCCTGGAGTTGCCCTCTTTGAAGTTGTTCTCCAGCTTGGTCGCGAAGCGGCGCTTGTCCTCTCTGATCTGCTTGTTGAGCTGCCTCTGGACTGCCTTCACCTCGTCGCGGTCACCGCTCTTGAACGCCTCTTTCTTCCTGTAGAGCAGCCTCTTCAAACCCGGGGTGACCCATGGCTTGGTGTTGGGGAAGACTGTGCAGGACTTGGTCTCAAGAACAGTTTCAGCGCAAAAGGCGACGTACGCCGTAATGAGGTCTGCAGTCGTGTCGAGGCTGGGGTCAGATAAGACACTCCAGTCGGTGGACTCAAAGCAGCCACGAAGAGCCTCTGACGAGTCGCTGGTCCACTTCTTCACCTTTCTCACGTTGGATTTGTACTGCTTCAGACGCTGTCGGTACGTGGGCACCAGCTGCACCATGTTGTGGGGACTCCTGCCTAGGCAAGGGAGTGGCTTGGAGCTGTAGGCGCAGCGGATGTTGCCGTAGCACAGGTCAATGGTTTCGTTCTTGTGGGTCAGACACATGACGTACTGCTTGAACGGGGAGAGAACTTGGTTGAGTTTGCAGTGATTGAAGTCCCCTAGCACAAGGCAAGGGGCATCAGGGGACTGCGAGGCCAACCTGTGCACAACCTCCGCCACCCTGGAGCAGGCCACCTTTGCATCAGCCTTGGCGTGAATGTACAGAACTGTCACAAAAAGTTGGTTGAATTCAAGCGGGAGGTAGAAGGGTCGGAGATCAACTGTCAAGAGTTCAATGACCCCACAGCAGACCTTTTCCTTGACAGTGATGTTAGTGCACCACTTGTCGCTGACGAAAGTGCAGACACCGCCTCCTCTAGACTTGCCAGTGTCTTCCCAGGTGCGGTCAAGTCGAACGACAGTGAAGCCAGGTAGATCTGGATCACCGTCATCTAGGTTTTCAAATAATGTATCTTGATTATTAAATTATTATCATTGCGTGTACATCTTTCGGACTATCCCTCATTTTCCTCAACAAGACTCGCATACTTGTTCGCTCGCTCCATCCGACCCTTAATGTCGTACTTCTACCCACCTGCCCTCCCTCTCTCTCTCTCTCTCTCTCTCTCACTCAGTCACTCACTCACGCACTAGCTCACTCACTCACTTTCTCAATAACTCACTCACTGGCAAACTCACATACTTAACCACTCGCTTGCTTGCCTACTTGCTCACTCTCCTACTCGCATATTCACTATTTCGTTTATTGTCACGCTTACCTACAGTAGGTTTGCTCGCTCATTCATTACCGTCCTGCATGATGTCCGCCTGCCTGCTCCTTCGATTGCGTCAGACGCACGATGGAGTTTTGAGTTTACAAGAAATAATTTAGTGATATATTCCATAACATCTTGAAATGAATGTGAGAGAAACAATCCCTTAATACGTGAGAAAATCCATTACTTTTAATGATTATTTACGACACTTTTCACAGGTCTCAGAATCTAAAACATAATTTTTCAGCGCTAATCAACTTTTATGGCTCAAAATATCTACAGCATGTTATTCTAGAAAAACGTTCTAATCTGATGTGATGTGATGTTATATAATGCATAAGTGCTAAACGGTCATAATGAATAAGCGATAAACAGCTTTTTCATTGGAAGTAATGATCTTATTATGAATATGCGTAAAACAATATTCTGACCTACATAAAATCCACACAATCAGGTTCTGTTTGCACGAAAAACTATTTAGAAAAAAAAATAAAACTCTCTCTCTCTCTAAATTCTCAACTTCGCACTCTGTATGGACAAGAAACAAGAAACAATGTAAACATAATTTCCTCTCTGCCTTTGATGGTTAAATACCTATTTCAGCCCAAAGACTAAGCAGTGTGTGTATTCTTGGATACTTTTCTAGTTATTTCAATTGATATAAACTTTAAGTGTTTATGTATCATTTCCATTAGTATGTGCAAAAACATACGTTTGGCATCAGTCTTTAGACTTCCGTAGCGGGACGGGAATGACGATTTTCATGTCTGACCGAATCACGGCACCCTGTCACAAACCTCTCAAAATCGGGGCTGCAGATAAGTTCATGACTACAAAATCAGAACAGCGATATAGTTGTAGTAATTAATATCATTATTTACATTATGCCACATGGGAAAAGATGATGACTGAATACAGAGCCCATCCCTTCATAGCTTCACTTTACCACAACCAGAGCTCAAACTCTGAACACACTAAAGACAGTTCTAGCTATCAGGAACACAACTGCCACAAACGGGAACAAACACCGGCCCCCACTGGATCCTCCACTCCAAAAGAAACCCTGTACAGGGTTCCGTGACTGCAAGATTATCTAGACAGCACTC
>JAWQFJ010026830.1:27500-40000 GCA_034096865.1 Theodoxus fluviatilis | reverse complement strand
CTAAGAAGGCTAGGGCTATCATGAGCGGAATTTTGTATGAGAATCAGGTGTTTTATCCCAACAGCAAACGTTCCATGATACAATTTATCTTTTTCCTATTTTCAGTCGCCAATAGTAACATATTTTCGTTTCCAAATCCTTTCCCAAATGTTTTCCCCTTGATTCGAATTTTTTTATATAATGAACGTGCTATATCAAAATTATTTTAATATTAATGTTTGGTTTGTTATGTCAAAGTTCGGATAGAAAGTTCTATTTTAGAGGCAAGACATCGTCAGATGTACATATTTTACACCTACACAGACACACAAATACACACACACACACACACACAGATACGCACACACACACACACACACAGACGCCCACGCGCGCGCGTGCGCGCGCGCATTCACAGACACACGTGCGCACACACACATAAACACACGCGAGCTCGAGCACGCGCACGCACATACACATGTACACACACACGCGCGCGCGCGCACACACACACACGCACACACACGTACACACACATTAAAAAAACACGTACACACACATTACAAAAAACACGAACACACACACACACACACACACACACACACACACACACACACACACACACACAAACACACATGTGAACAAACACATACACACTCACGCAAGCACAAACGAACATACATACATGCACACAAGCACGAACACACACACACACACACACACACACACACACACACACGCGTGCGCACACACACACGCACGCACATACACTTACACACACACACAGACACACACCCACATTCATGTGCACGCATCTGCAAGGTACAGCTTTGCACTCTCAAAAGTATCAATGCGTGTGCGTGCACCCTCTCTCTGTCTGTCTGTCTGTCTGTCTGTCTGTCTGTCTGTCTGTCTGTCTGTCTGTCTGTCTGTCTGTCTCTCTCTCTTTCTCTCTCTCTCTCTCACTCACTCACACTCTCTCACTCTCTCTTTCTCTCTCTCTCTCTCACTCTCCCACTCTCTCTCGGTCTATCTCTTTATCCATCTCTCTCTCTTTCTCTTTCTCTTTCTCTACCTTTCTCTTTCTCTCTCTCTCTCTCACTTCTATATCCCTCCTCTCTCTCTCTGTCTATCTCTCTGTCTCTCTCTCTCTTTATGTGTCTTTCTCTATTTTTTCTCTCTCTCTTTCTCTCTCTTTTCCATTCTCTCTTCGTCTCTCTCTCTCTGACTCTCTCTCTGTGTCTCTCTCTGTCTCTCTCATTATCTCTCTCTCTGTCTCTCTATGTGTGTCTATCTCTGTCTCTCTCTGTCTCTCTCTTTCTCTCTCTGTCTCTGTCTGTCTGTCTCTCTCTTTCTCTCTCTCTCTCCCTCTCTCTCTCTCTCTCTCTCTTTCTCAATGTAGCGAATGATGACGAGTTAATACCTCATGAATGTGACATAACGATAGATGAACTACATTGTGCCATAGCAAAATTGAAGACTGGGAAAGTTTCGGGGATAACATATTGGGCTGAAATGCTTCAATGTACACCTCAGAGCGATGCAGATTTATGACTAAACTCTTCAATGCTATGTTTGCCAGAAAGTGTTTTTCAAGCATATAGAACAAATCATTTATATTACCTATACACAAAAGTGGTAACCTCTCCACCCCTGATAGCCTAATTATAGAGGTATTTTAGTTACAATTGACTTTAGCAAAGTATTCACTTCTGTACTTAGTCATCGGATTGAAGACTGGGTTGAAGCAACTGTTTAATTGGGGGGGAAGCAGGTTTTAGAAAAGGTTATCCGAAATAGATAACAATAGATATTGTTTTTGTTCTTTACTCTGTAATTCGTAAATACCTATCAAGGCATAGACAATTGTATGCAGCTTTTGTAGATTTTAATAAAGCATTCGACAGTATAAACATACATTTTCTTTGAGATGTACCTCGAGGTTACGGCATAAAATTTAGATTACTCTTCATGCTACAAACAATATATTTAGATGTCCAGAGCGATGTACTTTGCAACGGTCGCTACAGTGACTCATTTGCGTGCAATTGAGGATTGAACCAGGGGATAAAACGAATCTGAATTTTTTCTCTTGTAAGTGAACTATGTTGCTAAGATTGTTTATTAAACATGGGAAACATGGATGTCAGCTCTTGCCTGACTGTATGAGCATATACCTGTTATTTGCTGATGACACATTTTTTTTCTCACACATCTGTAGGTTTCCAAAACCAACTTAATAATCTCAAAGTGGGGGCTGATATGGTTGTTTTGATGTAAATCGCCCCAAATCGAAAGTTATTGTCTTTCGAAATGGTGGTTACTTGGCATATCATAGGAAGTGGTTTATGGGATCAGAGAGAATTGAGACTGTTATTAACGAGTACAAATATCTTGGTGTTATTCTCTTCGATGCTTTATTTTGGTGCTTTACAATCAGCGTACAAGCCATGAACAGATTTATCGATGTTACTTTACAAGCCCTAAACTTGATGATGTCCATATAAACTGGGAGATATCCGCTGTATATCAATGCGACCCCATGAGCTGTTAAACATTGGCTGCGTCTGTTGAAGACGGATTTGACTAGAAATCTCTTTAGAGTCTACTAGATGATGCTTACCTCGAGCAAAGACAATAACTGGACAGACAAAATAAAAGAAGTAATGCAGAGATAAATTTTGCGGATTTATTGCGCAGTCAGAATGTTTAAAACGAAAAGAAGTTCTTGTTCGAAATTGGAAAGCGCCTTATCATAGAGTACAGGAATGACTGGACCACTTCCCTAGGGGTAAGCAGTAGATATGATTTTTACCCATCATTTAAAGAGACTGTATGAAAATTTTACCTGCATGCGTTAGGGTAATTACGTTTTTCGAGACGTGTTTCTCAATTTTAGGACGGGGTTTAGTGATGTATGCAAAGGAACAACCGGACAGCGCCTATTTATATATGTCCAGCCAGCTATGACACTGAAGAAAATGAAATACTTTTGTTGAGTGTCCTGCCTTCGAAGACCTGAGATGAATATTTGTCTCTAAACTCGTGTCGGAGACGAATCATGTGACATTAGAACATCGTTATCGCTTAAAATGCCGACATCAGTAAGAATGGTTGCAATGTATCTGTGTCGTGCGTTCAGGGAAAGACAAGAGGCAGTCTGTATTGCTATGGCTGAAGAGGCGTATTCTCTGTACATGTAATTGTGTTGTGATAGGAAGAAAGACAAGGAAGAAACCGTTTGTTCGTTCTCTCTCTCTCTCTCTCTCTCTCTCCCTTCTCTTTTCATCTCTTTCCTTCTCTTTTCCTCTCTCTCTTTCTCTTTTCCTCTCTATCCTTCTCTTTTTTCTCTCTCGCCTTCTCTTTTTCTATCTCTTCTTCTCGTTCTCTCTCCCTCCTTCTCTTTTCTCTCTCTCTCTTCCCCCCTTCTACTTTTTGTACTCCCCGTTTTCTTCCCTTTATCATTGTCTGGCTTACATCCCCCCCTCTCTCTCCTTCTGCCGCCTCTTCCATTTCTCCAATCTAGATTTCGTCTTCACACTCTTTTAGATTACACCTCCTACGGGCCATTGCATTTTGTCTTTACAAAAGTGTATGGCTGTCCCTGCTTTTCATATTCACAAACCAATTATTCATTAACTTAAACTGTCCTCTTTATCACTTCTTTTCTTAAAAAAGTATTTGGTCTCTCTCATTCCTGAGGATGAAGTTGAAATGTCAGGACTATCATTTATATGCATTAGCTGACACGGGTGCCTGTCAGTTTGAGGCAACCCAAGATATGAATAGGAAATCATTACCGACACAAAAAGTGTCCATAATTTAGCTTCTCTTTATCCAAATCTCAAGATTATTTCCTTTCTTGCACTGTAGGTAGTTGGAGCCATTTGCTTCAGTTTGCAAACTCAGGTGCAAATCTTATACTATGCTTGCAGAATTCTGTATGAATTATTTTCTTTGCAGAAGTAGGGTCTACTTGTTGAAATATTATATTTGCAGAAGAACTTGTTAACTAATGCTTGCAATTGTGGAACAATTTCCTCGAGTCATCGGGGTATCCACAGTACCATGAAGAAGAATAATAGCATTTACACGTGTGTATTCATAATATTGGACACATTTCCCATTTAACACGAACTTTCTCTTTCACCTAATCACTTTGACTCACATTGACGTATACATTCGGTCAGATGTTTTTCTTCTTAGCTCTTGCTGGGAAAATCTTCCATGTAGTTCATCTCCCTTCAGATATTTTTATCTTTCTGTGAGAGAAAATGTTCTAATCAACCTGATAGCCAGCAATTCATCTGTCCAGTTTGGTATATCTAAAGCTATTCTTAGTCCTGACGCCTTCACACTTTTACTTTACTGAACTCAGGTGTGATAACTCATGTTCTTAGGAACTTAGTTTACAATACTTGAGGAAGTGTTTGCCCTTCTCTCCTAATTACATTTAGGAAAATTCCTCTTTTAAATTGGAACTTCTACATAGCAAATGCTATTTCCTATGCCGCTGTTGTTACCGTATTTTTCGTAATATATTTTCCCCAGAACTTCAGAAAGATCCACCAGCGTTTTATAAATGCAGAATCAAACACGTTTTTCATAAATATTTCACCTGCAATTTTGCACCAACATGACGACAATGCATTGTATGCTATCCTAGATAAGTTAGACTTGTAAACCCTCTTCACGGAATACGCACGTAGCTCTCACGCCTCTTGGGTTCACGTGTTTTCCAGAGTGATCTGTAATTTCTCGTGGTAATGGCTGAGATATATGTTGATGGGTCTATTGGTGCTCTATTGGTATTGTTGTTATTAGTTTTTGTATTTTGTTGTTAAGTTTTCAATACTAAAGGCTTCAGGTCATGTTGTTGTTGTTTTAATGATTGATGCTCCATAGTAGGAGAACGTATCATTTCTTTAATTAACAGAGAAGCAAGGACACCGACGATTAGATCTAATTTATTTTAATTTGTGCTTTTTGTATGAATTCAATATGCTATTCTTTTCAAATGTAAGATAATTGACATTTTCTTCACACAAAGATTATAACAATTTTTAAATGTCTCAGTGTTTTATTCTCACCAAATATTTTTACCAGTATTAAAGAGTTATAAAACTGGTATATCCCCTCCCACCTTCCCACCCCCAACTCTCCCACCGAACTCCCTTCACCCCCCAACTCATCACCCCCCCCCCCGCCGTACCCCCATGTCAGGTTTCCAAAGATTACATAACGAGAATGATTAAGTGAATGACCCTATTCTACAGAGGAATATGACATTTGAACAACCAGAGTGAGTCTGAGTGGCGAATACCATACCTTTAGCAAATAATTAACTCCTATTTAGAACAGAGAAAATATACCACACTTTCCGAGTATTCTATCACAATAGCATTTAGGAAGTTGGACTTTTCTTGAATGCCATTATGATTATACGTCACCAGCTGGAACTTCGATCCGGTAAAAATATTACACTAGCCATCAGAGATTAAGGCTCTGGTTAGTCAAGTGTCATGTTGCTCCAAAGAGAGTCATTACCTCAGTCTATGGCGAAGTCATATTCTCATCCTACACGTTTCTAAGAACTACACAATATACACAGTTTTTACGTACCTTTATATATCGGCTTACATCATGTCATACATTGATTAGTATAGGATATTTTGATCAATCACATTTGAAATCGTGAATAGAGTCTGTGTTGTTGTTTTGTGTAAATGCTATGACTCTTTCCTAGTATCCGCACCACCGGTTCAGGAATTACTTAGGTCTGCAGAATTTTACCACTGTCACGGTGTCATCATTTTGTAAATATCAGAAATAGGTCAACCAGATAAGACACGACTTTTTTTCTTGCCCTCCATCGCGTCTTGGCTGTATGACTTCTGAATTATATATTGCATTAAATGCTTCAATTAGATCATAATTATTCCCTTGTTAAGAAAGCGTTTCACCATCCTTTCACGGCACTTAATTTAGATGAGACAGTTGCGTTGTTTCTCGTGCGTTTCATGAAGATGAAGTCCTCTATTAGTTTGTTAGGAAAATATAGGTTCCCTTTCAAAACTCAGAAGGCATGCTAGAGCAGTCACTGGATATTTATGTATGAGCTTTTTCCATTCTCCTCCTGTATGTCTACAGGTTTTTAAGATTACTGTTTATCGTCTTTTATTCAGCAGTTATACTTTTTCCTACCTCCTTTAATTCTCACTAGTACCAGGATGAGCTCTGTAGTTTCTTTATTGAAATGTTAAGGGTGTCCGCAGAATGTTCTTTTGTAACAAACTGTAATTTGCAGGATACCTTTAGCGAGAATTCGTGTCCAGAACATCGGCATCCACACTGGCATCTAGGTCAGCCGAAATAGTTTCAGGTGGAGGAGCCGAAGATGGGATAGCAGCTGCTGGGGGATGATTACAGTCATCAGCTGACCTGCTTTCGTTTTATCCTGTAGGATTTGTGGCTGGCTGTGACAGGATCCTTTAGTGGCTAGAAATATATTGTTTGGAACTCTGGAACTCTTATTCTGACTTTTTTCGATAAAATATTTTCTTTCTTGGAGTCTTGAGCTATTAAATATTGCTCGGTTACGGTACTTCTTTTCTTGATTGTTTCGATGCACTCAGCATTTATGTTTTTAAAATACGGTATTTGCACACACAAAAATTATGAGGTTTTATAGAAACTTGTATTTCACATAAACACATCTTGCACACTCACGCGGATACTGGTAAGATACTCTGAACTAGAGGATCACAGCTGGTAGAGACTGGCTGCAGAGGGTCCTTGGCGTAGTCTGTCATCCGGCTCTTGTGAGGTCCAGGCGGAGTCTCAGGAGGTGGGAGAAATGCAAGGGGGAGTGAAAGGGTGGCCGAGTCTGCATCCCTGTGGATCTGCCAGAGCAGAGACAGGTCAGGATGACAGACAATAGATCCCATTCCCCCAGTGGCCAGATTGGCTGCTTTGGGCCACCTCAGCCTTAACTACTGGAGTGTGCTATGAAAGCCCAGCAGCCAGGGGTTCCTCCTCATGAAGGGGGCAACGAGTAACCATGGCTTTATGCCGTGCTCTTGTAGTAATTATTACATCTCATTCTCTTTACATGTATACAGCTCCAGTAATAATCGTATGGGTTTGTTGGGAACTATACGTATTTGCGGTCCCTGCATAGTATTTTGGCAGTACCAAGGAAATTGTCTATGGTGATAGAGCAACTGTGGTTTTCTGCAATGTCTGATGTCTTTATTGTCTAAGTCATTTCCAAATAACAATGCACTTGGTGTGTCCATCATAAAATGTTACCGCGGACCCAAATGTTGTAGATCCACGAAGATTTATTGATTGCATAATATTGTGTAAAGATTTATGAAAGCCAAGCCTGAAGAGGTTGATCAAAAGATCAAAGGGAAAAACTCCATCAAACGATTTGTCATGAGTGAAGAAGAGGAATAATTGTTTCCCTTTAACAATACTGTCACATGTGTGAAATAAAGCACCACAAAAATGCAAAATATATTGTGTGATGTTTGTTACGCCATTGGCAACGTTTTAAAAAAGAGCTCAAAATGAATGCATTTTCAGTTTTAGCCTGATTGACACTATTCCTCTTTTTGTTTTTACAACTTCAAACGCTATGAAATTTACTTCATTATGCAAGGAAAAGAAATTGACATAAATATCAACAAACGATGGTCTTTACTTGGAATCTGACGCCTCATTCTTAAAGACCCCTTTGAAAACATCAGAAAACATACACATCTGATATATTTGTGAGCATACACTCATGTCATTATTTCACAAGTCCTGGCTCTCACGGGATTCTTACTTAAGGATGACGAGTATGTCTGGAGATGAGAACAAACAGAGACCAACACACGTTTTTCAAGGATCGGCCTCGAAGTGGAGTCGGTTACAAAGTTCACAGGCGTGCCCAGGTCCACAATGTCTTGCTGGCTGACTGTGACACGGGCGAAGATGCTAACAATGTCCAGGATCTTGAAGCAATTTACACATACGGGTGGTCGAAGAGTGGAAGTCTTCCTGTTTTAAGTGGATCACTGAAATACAGATGGATGGGCCAGAGTAAGAAGATTTTATAAACACCAGCAAGCACGATATTAGCGACGAGTCGTGACAACTGCTTCTACTAATAGACCACTTGATAGTTCCGCTGCCATCTTGGAAATGGCACATGCGCAGTACGCACTGACCCCGCTCGACATGTAAACAAAGGATCTCTGTGTGTGAATGAGTATATACTTAGTGAACATTTACGATGCACTTCCCTCCCTGTGTGACTGCGTTAGTTCAAAGTCTACGATGTGCCAAAACAAAATAAGTTTTTACAGAAACTCCATTCCCTTCCATTTTGTCTAAAATACTAGATCTCATAATGATCGTACTCCGAGTCCGACAGTGCAAAATGTGCGGTCTGACTGACCGGTTACTAGGTCAGTCGAGGAGTTTATCCATTGGTCGAGTTAATGTCAACTGTTGATGTGGCCCATTTCTGAAATTTGAAGAACAAACGTAGCACTCACTGAATGGATTGCCGAACGGAAGTTCATGGTCGGCTTCGTCGATTGCGGCCAATGATGTCATAAGAACATTTTTATATCAACAATATCCAAAGGAAAGTCCGCAGTTGGCTATTAGTGGTCGACTGCGGCCAATGATGTTATATGAGATTATTGAATTTAAGATCACCAACATCATGAAGAAAGTGCAATGTCATTGTCAGTACCTATTCCATCCTCGGAGCACTGGTCCGAGTCGTAGCGAACTCCATGACTTTCGCAAATAGCAGCCTTCTACCCACAAGTCGATAGCTTCCGCTGCTGCACCCGATTATCGGGCGATGAAATGCCATTGCGACGGATACAAAAGAACGATCACACCAAAATAAAGCGTTTATCTTGCAGCGATCGTGTGTGTATTCTCGCTTGCCGCCATTAGAAAATGATATCGTTACACGTAGATTTGCAACAGCAAATGACAATTCAAAATGGCAATTTATTTTATCAAATAAATTCGTCGTATGTAGCTACTCGTACGTGACCACTTATTTTATCTTGACAGATGACAATATATCGTATGTGGCCACTTAGTTTATCATGAAAGAAGACAGTGGTATGTGTCCACTTAGTTCATCCTGAAATATGACCAAAAGTCATGTGGCCACTTAGTTTATCATGAAAGATGACAATATGTCATATGTGGCCACTTAGTTTATCATGAAAGATGACAAAAAGTCGTATGTGGCCACTTACTTTATCATGAAAGATGAGAGCTGGTCATATGGGACCACTTACAATATCATGAAAGAAGACAATTGGTCATATGTTACCACTCATTGTATCATGAAAGATGACAGCTGGTCATATGTGGCCACTTAGTTTATCATGAAAGATGACAGCTGGTCATATGTGGCCACTTAGTTTATCATGAAAGATGACAGCTGGTCATATGTTACCACTCATTCTATCATGAAAGATGACAGCTGGTCATATGTTACCACTCATTCTATCATGAAAGATGACAGCTGGTCGTATGTGGTCACTTAGTTTATCATGAAAGATGACAGCTGGTCGTATGTGGCCACTTAGTTTATCATGAAAGATGACAGCTGGTCAAATGTTACCACTTATTCTATCATGAAAAATGACAGCTGGTCATATGTGACCACTTACTTTATCATGAAAGATGACAGCTGGTCATATGTTACCACTCATTCTATCATGAAAGATGACAGCTGGTCGTATGTGGCCACTTAGTTTATTATGAAAGATGACAGCTGGTCATATGTTACCACTCATTCTATCATGAAAGATGACAGCTGGTCGTATGTGGCCACTAAGTTTATCATGAAAGATGACAGCTGGTCGTTTGTTACCACTCATTCTATCATGAAAGATGACAGCTGGTCGTATGTGGCCACTGAGTTTATCATGAAAGATGACAGCTGGTCATATGTTACCACTCATTCTATCATGAAAGATGACAGCTGGTCGTATGTGGCCACTTAGTTTATCATGAAAGATGACAGCTGGTCATATGTTACCACTCATTCTATCATGAAAGATGACAGCTGGTCGTATGTGGCCACTTAGTTTTTCACGAAAGATGACAGCTGGTCATATGTTACCACTCATTCTATCATGAAAGATGACAGCTGGTCGTATGTGGCCACTGAGTTTATCATGAAAGATGACAATATGTCGTATGTGGCCAGTAAATGTATCATGAAAGGAGACAGTCGTATGTGGCCACTTAGTTTATCATGAAAGATGACAGCTGGTCGTATGTGGCCACTTAGTTTATCATGAAAGGAGACAGCTGGTCATATGTGGTCACTGAGTTTATCATGAAAGGAGACAGCTGGTCATATGTGGTCACTGAGTTTATCATGAAAAAAGACAGCTGTTCGTATGTGGCCACTAAGTTTATCATGAAAGGAGACAGTCGTATGTGTCCGCTTAATTTATCATGAAAAATGACAGTCGTGTGTGGCCACTCAGTCTATAATGAAAGAAGACAGTTGGTCGTATGTGGCCGCAAGATTTCTCATGAAGAAATACATTCAATCGGACCTGTTGACCTGACTTGTCCCTCAATGAGTACATCTCGGTCGGAGTCCAGTATTTCACCCTTTGACAAGCAAGTATGAATTGAATTCCCTCTATTGACAATCATAGTGGGAAGAAAAAGTGGTATCTTTGTGATTTGTGTGTTGATATAGGAAGCTATCTATTTTTTAAGCACCTTTAAAGTGAAGTGGTCGTCCCACTCTCTGCCCCTACACCCATTGCAGAGGACTTCCACGCGACCTTTGTAGGATGTGGCGCCTTTCATCAGTCTCACACTGGGCCCTGTGGAATGACCCAGATATCATCATCATCATCATCATCATCATCATCATCATCATCATCATTATCATCATTGTCGTCGTTGTCGTCTTCGTAATCACCATCGCCACGATCAGCATTTCCTCCTTCTGCTGCTGCTCCTCCTCCTCCTCCTGCTGCTGCTGCTGTTCCTCTTCCTCCTCCTATACATCCTCCTCCTCCTCCTCCTCCTCCTCCTCCTCCTCCTCCTCCTCCTCCTCCTCCTCCTCCTCCTCGGCGGTAGGACACAGAGCGGCGGTAGGACACAGAGCGGCGGTAGGACACAGGGTGGCGACACAAAGCAGCGGTAGGACTCAGAGCGGCGGTAGGACACAGAGCGGCGGTAGGACACACAGCGGCGGTAGGACACACATAATTTAGAGCGTGACAAGGCCCTCTCTGTTTTGTTTGGCGATAATTTAGAGCTTGACATTGCCCTCTCTATGTTTTGTTTGGCGAGAATTTAGAGCGTGACAAGGCCCTCTCTATGTTTTGTTTGGCGAGAATTTAGAGCATGGCAAGGCCCTCTCTGTGTTTTGCTTGGCGATAATTTAGATCCTGACAAGGCCCTCTCTGTGTTTTGCTTGGCGATAATTTAGATCCTAACAGGGGCCTCTCTGTGTTTTGTTTGGCGAAAATTTAGAGCCTGACAAGGCCCTCTCTGGGTTTTGTTTGGCGAGAATTTAGATCCTGACAGGGGCCTCTCTATGTTTTGCTTGGCGATAATTTAGATCCTGACAAGGCCCTCTCTGGGTTTTGTTTGGCGAGAATTTAGATCCTGACAGGGGCCTCTCTATGTTTTGTTTGGCGACAATTAAGATCCTGACAAGGCCCTCTCTGGGTTTTGTTTGGCGATAATTTAGATCCTGACAGGGGCCTCTCTATGTTTTGTTTGGCGACAATTTAGATCCTGACAGGGGCCTCTCTGTGTTTTGTTTGGCGACAATTTAGATCCTGACAAGGGCCTATGTATTTTTTGTTTGGCGATATTTTATAGCCTGACAAGGGCCTCTCCACGCTTTGCTTTGGCAAGATTTTAGAGCCTGAGTAGGGCTTCACTATGCTTTGTTTTTGTGAGCGTTCAGTGCCCGAAAAGAACCTCTCTATAGTCTGTTTTGGCGAGCATTGGAGCCCGAATAGATATTCTCTATGGTTTCTTTTGGCGAGCTCTCCGAGCCTCAAACAAGTCTTTTCCAAATTTTCTTTGGCAAGCATTTGGAGCAAGAAGGAGAAACTTTTGAGTCTAACATTTCTAACGCAAAGCAGAGAGAAGCCCTTCTTCGTGCTCTGAAAGCTCGCCCATGTAAAGCGTAGAGAAATCAGACCAGCGTGTCCGACTCAGTCACTTCCTATCATCTCATCCGCTGCGTCCTCCCTTTTGCAGGCTTGCCCTGTTGAGAGGACACGACCCAATCCTGTGGAGGCCAGGGTAAGAGCACACCTTTCCTTCTAGGAGTTTTATGCTTCTGCACAGACCTTCATGGGGAGAGCCCACAGTCATGGCGAGTAACGGAGTGAGCAAGGGAGACAAACGTGTGGCGACGTGATTTGAAAAGGTCATTCAAAGAAGTCAACTCGAATTGCACAGTTAATGTTGTGGAAATCAAGAACTCTACCAGTATCTCCTGT
>JAWQFJ010026830.1:0-20000 GCA_034096865.1 Theodoxus fluviatilis | reverse complement strand
TACCAATAAAATTATAGTATGAAATACTTGTTACAAAAACCGTATTTGGATGTGGGAAGAAACTCTCAAAGGAGCGAGGCAGCAGACGGTCTTCAGAGGAAGAGCCCTCGTCAACCACTGTTTCGGCCCTTTACACTTCCTGACACTCTCGGGGGGAGAGCCACACCTGGTTACAGCTCCAGGTGCCCCTCTGCTGCCTTCATCTCTTTGCACGCCTTGCGTGCCTCATTGGGCAGGAAGTGCCTGCTTCCGCTACTGTTGGACAGGAGGGCTCTGGTCTCTGGTGTTCCTGCTGACCCAGATGCAGCATGATGCCTTCTCTGCTGACTCTGCTATAGCCCTCGCAACATTTGTGCATTTTAAAATATACTTTAAAAAGTTTTACAGATATTACAATTTTGTTATAATATTATCAGTAAAGAATACCAAACAGTCAAAGCCAGTTGACATGAAGAACATTGTGGCGGAGATGCCGACCTAGAATATAGAAATGTGTTAATCTGGTATGTCCAATTCGGGTTCGACATATGACAATGTTCTCTGTTCTTGATAATGAGGTAGTTACCTACTTGAATGACGCAAACACTTCGGTATCTGCTAGCTTCTTTTGAGAAGAATAAAATGTCTGGAATGTCCCAAAGGAGTTTTCCCTGCAGTGAATTGCATGCTTTTGTGAGGTAACAGCACATACGTTGATATATTTCTCATACTACGCCTCCACATATACACACGCGCGCACACACTCGCACACACACAAACACACACGCTGTGGCGAGATCACCAACCTCCTCTCTCTTTTCACGTGAATGTATTGTATTTACTAACCCGTGTTATGTGAGTTAGTGTGGCTGCCAACTGTTCTAAAAATAGTAACGTTATAGTTGTGTTGCTGTGGCTGGGTGGCTTCGTATAGCCTAGAGAGGTTGCTGGGCCATCTGCCCAATCATTGCAAGACTTAATCCCAGCTAATGCAGAGCGGAATAAGAGATGTGTGATTGGCTGCCTTTCCGAGAGTTTGACTGAGGACATCATGTGATTAACTTCGCTTTTATACGGGAACCATGTGAATGGACAGTAGGGTGAATTGGACGAAGCCCGAGTGTTTCATTGGATGATAGACCATTGGAATTATTGCTTGTTGTATAAAGCTGCAAGCGCGCGCGATTTGATCACACCACGAGTGAGCCCACGTGAGATAACGGCGCCCGTTCTCCCTCCCCGCCCCTGAACGCCGTAAGTTGCCCGGCGCGCGATTCAACCACCCACGAGTGAACCACCACGTGCCAGGCGCCAGCTCTCTCTCTGCTCATTGACCGAAGCGCCGGGAAGTCTCTCCGTTCGTCAGTCTGAAGTGCTGAGCGTCTGAGTCAGCTGACCACTGTTCGAGATACGAATTATCTCTCTCATTGCCCCGTTTGAAGCGTCAGCGTTTTCTCCGCCACCACGGGTCGTAAGCGTCGCCATTTATAGGTCGAGCCAAGCTGTCTGCTGGCGGACATCCCTCCCACCTCCACGAGTCAGCAGCGTCTCGTCAATCGCCCCGTTTGAAGAGCAAGCGTCCTTTCCGCTTCCACGTGTCTGCAAGTCTCGCCATTCGAAACTCGTCAGAAGTACCAGCGCTTTCTCCACCGTCACGAGAGCAAGCATCTCTTCATTAAACTCGTCCGGAGAACAAGTTTTCTTCCACCTCCACTCGGCAGCGTAGCCACGTGCCTGCAGAGCGAGGGAGCACGACTCCACGTGGCCGCAAGACAATGAGACCGCCAGGAACAAGTTTCGTCGTTTGAGCTCTCGTGGGCCTCCTGTGTTTTTCTGTGCTACTGCCCCCCAGGGTTCGTACAGGTCATGAAAAACCAGGAAAGTCATGGAATTTGATTTTTCATTTTCCAGGCCTGGAAAATCATGGAATTTCAATTTAAGTCATGGAAAGTCATGGATTTTAATATATTAAAAAAAGAAAGAAAAAGATGTTTTCTAGGCTGTGCTTTTCGCGATACTCTCAATCTATTATTACGCGCTGCGAACACAGGAAAACGTGCCCTTGCATCGCATTGGTTAATTTTGAAGGCTCGTTTGTCTTCTGCTTCCTGATTGGTTTTTTGACTAGGTGACCTGGTTTCAATTCCACGCCGGTCGGGTCAGTTGGTTCAAACGAGGAGAAAGCGAAAAGAGCTTGTTTTGTTTATGGTGCAGTGTTTCTTTGAGATTATCATCATGCCTGGAAAGTGTCGATTTCAAGACACTTGGACACGAGACGAAAGTGGGTCATGCGAGTGAAACTGAATGGGATGGCAAAGTGCCGATTTTGTAAAAAAGAGTTTGATGTGTCCAACATGAAAGATACAGCCTTGAAAAGCCACATGAAAGGTATCGCGCACCAGGCGCGTGCTAAAAAACACCAAGAAGAAAAGAGCAGAAGTCAAACACAAATATCTGATTTTGTTCACACTGCAAAAAATGCTGAGAGTGCTTCAAAGGTGATGGTACCAGCTAGCGCTGCTATGCCGGTCGAAACTAGGCCTGCACCCACTGGCAGTGGCACTAGATCTACTGGGATTGACACTTTTTTTTACAACGGGTGTATTGTGCGTGTTTGGTCGTGCGCCATACACTTTTCTCTTTAAAACTGTCATGCATTACAGTACGCTAAGTCATGGAAAATGTTATTGAGGCTCATGGAAAGTCATGAAAAAGTCATGGGATTTTGTATCTAAAAACCTGTACGAACCCTGACCCCCCCCTCCCCTCTGTCCCTCATCTACTTTCAATAGTGCCGCTGCAACTGTCGTCGTGATAGCGGACTTACTGTGAAACCGAGTTGGCCACTCCGTTTTTCGGAAACCACGGGTTTCGTCAGACAGTCTACGAATTCAGTTAAGTATCTTTTGAATGGTTGGCAAGCCCTAGTATTCTATCCTTAGTGAAGATTCAATCGAATTATCATTTCTCCCGTATCATTAATAACCGTTAATTATTCATTTTCTTTAATTGTTATTCAAACGAATTAAAGTGATTTAATTTTGACCTGTGTCCTCACTGTTCATTCTGCCTTGTTCCATCGTTTTAATAGAATGACTGTGAGATAGTGTTGCCAGTTCGGCTGTGTGTGTGTGTGTTTCCCCTAGACTTATTACTTAAAGAAAACGAGCTAGTCGAACTGCGTCACACACACACACACACACACACACACACACACACACACACACACACACACACACACACACACACACACACACACACACACACACACACGCACACGTTTTCTACATGGTAATCGTGTAGATTTGCAAAACGCCCGTGGATCTGAATGAACACAAGGGGAGTTCTCCGGTGATTACCTCGGACACAAAAAGGAGAAGACGCTATGGTCTCTGCAGAACAGCTGAAGCATCTCAACTTGACTTTTACTTCCCCTCGAATACCCTCTTATCAACAAAGAACCCACATTTCACCCATCCCAGGAATGGAACCACGGCACTGCGCCTCGCACATGATAAACTCATGCGGGAGGGGAGACTACTGGGTATGGGGCTGCCAGGAGCTGGTGATCTGTCTTGGAAACATGATGAGAGGTTGAGGAACCTCCTCAAGATGATTATCTGTTTTTTGGCACTAAATGCTACGCCACTCGAAAACGGGGGCTTAACAAAGTTTTGTCTCCTGCACTCAGTCTTATAGTTTCAGTGTCAGTGCTCTCCCCTTGTGTTTTTCTAGCAAGTTGACATCTGAACCCCGAATTACGTCATACTGAAGAACCGTCATTGATGACGTTTCAGCCTTTGAAAGGTCCAGTCTTCTCCATCGACGGCAAGAGTGTAGGTAAGAAAAAACCAGGAGGAAAGTCTCGGCCATTTGATAATCCCCTTTTCAAAAGATTCCTGACAACAAGCCAACGCTAGACTTTTCCAGGTTGAGTCTGAAGCAGAATGTTCAGCCTTGACTGGGAATTTTGTCTCATTTTCAACACTGAGCACGGCGTAGTAAGGCTTGCAGAATTGACACGATTCACTGCAACCATTTTTGACTCACATGCGAAGCAAAAGTGAGTCTATGTACTCACGCGTGTCGTCCGTCCGGGCGTCCGGGCGTCCGGGCGTCCGTGAAAAACTTTAACGTTGAATTTTTCTCGGAGACTATTAAGTCTATCAACACCCAATTTGGCATGATGGTGTATGATGACAAGGCGTCAAAAAACATACATAGTGACTTGACCTTGGTCGCAGGGGCCATAAATGTTGTCTAAAAACAGCCATTTTTCACATTTTCCCAATTTTCTCTGAGGTTTTTGAGATTGGATACCTGACCTATATATGGTGTATAGGGCAAAGTAATCCCTATCTTTTGATACCAGTTTGATTGACCTTGCTTCAAGGTCAAGGTCACAGGAGCTCTTTAAAGTTAGATTGTATACATATTTTGAAGTGACCTTGACCCTGAACTATGAAAGATAACTTTTCCAAACTTCATAACATTGTAGTACACATGATATACTTTCATAATAGGTCACCTGTGTCGTCCGTCCGAACGTCCAGGCGTCCGTCCGGGTGTCCGGGCAGACCGGGCGTCCGGGCGTCCTTTAATCCGTAAAAAAATTTAACGTTGAATTTTTCTCGGAGACTATTAAGTCTATCAACACCCAATTCGGCTTGGTAGTGTAGGATGACAAGGCGTACAAAAACCTACACAGTGACCTGACCTTACTTCAAGGTCAAGGTCACAGGAACTCTATAAAGTTGGATTGTATACATATTTTGAAGTAACCTTGACCCTGAACTATGAAAGATAACTCTTCCAAACTTAACAACATTGTAGTACACTTGCTATACTTTAATCATGGGACACATTTGGTAACATATCATCAAGGTCAAGGTCACTTTGACCCTAATGAAATGTGACCAATATGGGGTAGTGAACCACTAAAAGGGACCATATCTCATGGTAGAAAGTGACAATAAGCACCATTGTGCTTCCTATGTCTTGAATTAACAGCTTTGTGTTGCATGACCTTGGATGACCTTGACCTTGGGTCAAGGTCACATGTATTTTGGTAGGGAAAATGTGTAAAGCAGTTCTTAGTGTATGATGTCATTGCTAGGTTTGGTTGTTTGACCTTGACCTTGAAGGTCACATGAAGGTCAAGGTCATGTAAAGGTCAAGGTCAAGCATGTGAGTTGTATGGGCTTTGCCCTTCTTGTTGGTTGATTCGTTAAGTCATTGCAGCAAACCGCCGATTTCTGTCATGTCTGTTGAGATATCGCTCGTCCGTCTCTTTCCCTGGAGGGCGTTCTGTGTGTGTGTTCTGTGTGTGTGTTCTGTGTGTGTGTTCTGTGTGTGTGTTCTGTGTGTGTGTTCTGTGTGTGTGTTCTGTGTGTGTGTTCTGTGTGTGTATTCTGTGTGTGTGTTCTGTGTGTGTTCTGTGTGTGAGTTCTGTATGTGTGTTCTGTGTGTGAGTTCTGTGTGCGTGTTCTGTGTGCGTGTTCTGTGTGTGTGTTCTGTGTGCGTGTTCTGTGTGCGTGTTCTGTGTGTGTGTTCTGTGTGTGTGTTCTGTGTGTGTGTTCTGTGTGTGTGTTCTGTGTGTGTGTTCTGTGTGTGTGTTCTGTGTGTGTGTTCTGTGTGTGTGTTCTGTGTGTGTGTTCTGTGTGTGTGTTCTGTGTGCGTGTTCTGTGTGTGTGTTCTGTGTGTGTGTTCTGTGTGTGTGTTCTGTGTGCGTGTGTGTGTGTGTGTTTGTGCTTGGGTTTTATGGTGAGGAAAGGAGGGTTTTGATGCGGTTGCTGTTTGTTCTTGCAATTCTTGAGAGTGCGATTTGTCTGGAATGACGCCATGTTTGACATCATTGATTTTTAGATTGTTCTTGGCGCTTCATGTGCTGACTTTCCATGTGTTGAGTTTTGTTAGTATCCCATTAGTGGTCCAGATGCTGGAGAAGAGCTGGAGATTACAAAAAGGTTAGATGATGGTGTTGAGGGGCCACTTCATGAAGGAGTGGAATAAACGTAGTTAAAAATACACACACGGACGGCTGCTATGCCACTCCATCACAGGAGCAAATATTTCATTAACTCGAACTCCTCGCTCTCTCTCTGTCTCTCTCTCTCTCTGTCTCTCTTTCTCTCTCTCTGTCTCTTTCCCTCTGTCTCTCTCTCTTCCTCTCTCTCTCTCTCTGTCTCTCTCTCTCTCTCTGTGTCTCTCTCTGTCTCTCTCTCTGTGTGTCTATCTCTCTGTCTTTCTCTCTCTCTCTCTCTGTGTCTCTCTCCCTCTGTCTCTCTCTCTCTTCCTCTCTCTGTCTCTTTCTCTGTCTTTCTCTCTCTGTCTCTCTCTCTGTCTCTCTCTCTTCCTTTCTCTCTCTCTCTTTCCCTCTGTCTCTCTCTCTTCCTTTCTCTCTCTGTCTCTCTCTCTTCCTCTGTCTCTCTCTCTGTGTCTCTCTCTCTGTCTCTCTTCCTCTGTCTCTCTCTCTGTCTCTCTCTCTGTCTCTCTCTCTGTCTCTCTCTGTGTCGCGTGATGGGGTGGGTGATGAGGGGTTATTAAAATAAAATAAATAAATAAACAAAGAATGGACCCTGATGATGTAAACACCACACCCCAGGATTTTCAACAAAATCCAAACTGCCACTTTCCTTGCAACTGTAAAGTGAATAAACATGGAAAAACAACAAATTAAATAAGACACTGAGGGAAGGAGATACATTTCAAAACAATATTTTAATCAAAGAATAACCATAAAAATAAATCCCAACCCCCAACTTGGCCAAGTCCCCAAACAGTACAACAACAATAACAAAACCCCGTCATGGCTTCACAGAGCCATCCATCACACAGGCGCATAAAGGGTCAGAGGTCACCTCAGCAGGTGGACATAACCGTAGCCAATGATAAACACATGGTTCAACACAAGGTGACACGCCCACACGGGGGGCGTGGCCACAACCATTGATGAGAGCCGGCCCAGGCCTGACCAACCACAGCAGCCGCTGGACGGGACAGGAACTGGGCCGGGCATTTACATACAATAACACGCGCGCTGGCGTTCTGACAATGCTTGCTCTAGCAGCAGCTGAAAGAAGGCTCCCTCTACTGTCACGGCAGCAGCAGGGAGATACTCAATAAACAACCAGATAGATAAGACTCAATTCTCCTGACGAGGATTAGTTTAGGCGTTCAGAAATAAGTCCACACAGTCTTTCCCTCATACAGAAGATGGGATGGCGCTTCTCGCCCTTCTGTATAGGTTTAGGGATAGCGTCCTCGACCTATCTGCTGTGGGATTCTGATACCCACTTACTCTACTGGTACTTCGACACTAGAGTCACAGTCTTCACGAGTCCAGCTGTTACCCCATGGGTTAAGATTATAAAGAAAGCCAAGCTTACCAACGTCGTCTCTTCCACTCACAGGAAGGACACATATAATCCAAGTTAGCTGACCCTTGTACTCTCAGCGTCAGGAAGCGCGCGAGGTCTCGACCTCCACCTCCCCTGGTCCTAGAAGCGCTCGATGGTAGATCTCGGCGAGAGCTGTCCTCCCGTCCCCCTTTCGTGGCTCCAAGTCCACCAGGCATCCGTACGGCGACGACATCCTGTGGGACGGGTCACTCCGGTGACCCGTGAGATCTCCCCAGTCGAAGGCGTCAGCGTACAGCGGCAGGCGGCAGTAGACTGGAATGGCGCCGGCTCTCCCTACCCCTACCCTGCGACGAGACTACGCTAACTAGACCACGTAACTGCCTTGCTGGCAAGTTACAGCGTGACTCAATCACGCGCATGCACTAGACTATGCATGATAAGAGAGGGAGAGAACGTACCTGGACAGAGAGTCTATTAATCCAACCAAACCCCTTCCATTACTTCTGCCCTCTACTTGCAGTCATGGGCCTATAGCCTACTGCAAGACACACGCCTAGCGTGTTACGTGTCAGAGCTACACGTGTGGACGGGGACAAGTTCTACTAATACAGTTTAAAGAACAATGATTGCTTAGCGCTTAGCATCATTACAAAATCATGGTTCTATGGCAGACCTGCTCCTGCCCATATGACACCTTACTATTTAAGTCCCCCGCCACATATACCCAAAGACATATACATGAATGGCTAAGTACTCTATCTCGCTTACTCCATCAGACAGGAATAATATAAGTACTGTTGCTTCTCACAACACTAACAGCCAAACACAATTGGTCCTAACCGACCCCACTACATACAGTAGTCTAACAGCCTAGCGCTGCATAGAAAAAAAGCCTGAAATAAGACAAAAGACGCTTGTCAGCACAACGACAAGACTCACGCTTCTTCTCAGAATCATTCAAGCCAATTCTACTGCACGCATTCCAGACCACAGAGAAACTGATACCCACCCTCTCTGGCGTTATCAGCGCGAGAATCCAACGAGCGACTCACAGATAAGAATAATTATACTTCTCCCTCCAGCGTTCCCTTCCCGAGATAAGAGCAGAGATTACTTAATCTGTTTGCCCATTTTCTGCAAGCAGTTAGTCCGAAAATGGCATTCTCTCTCTGTCAATCAAATATGCATTTAACTCAAATCACAACGAGCTTAATTACAACGAGCTTACCCCAAGCACGGGCTATGACAAGTCCAGACGGCATGCACCCTCGGGAAGCAAGAGCTCTCCCTCCAACGGCTTTAGCCCTCCCTGGTGGCAAGCGAGCCAACCAGGGAGGCTAAGATGTCCCAGACACCGCAAAACACGTCACACTCCCAGGATGGCGAGTGCTGGACTCATTCGCTTTAGGCGCAAAAAGGCAACGGTCATTCGCCCTGCGGGTAATTGTCCAATCAAGGACTCTAGTTGGTGTCACGTGGGGACGCTAAGCTCACGAGGCCATACACGTGCTTACATAAAGTTTCATCCACCCCCCACATTCCGATCTCGACACACCCTCCCCCGACTCGAGCAGAGGGTAGTAACAAGCAGTGTCCTTTGACCCTTGTTACTAAAAATAAGCAGCGCCGGGCGCTGACTAGGCAGATTTCGAACTAGGGCGACGCGACTAACTTCCACACCAACTCTCACTCTCATTAATTCTCAATTCATGTCGAAATTCTGCGACACTCTGTCTCTCTCTAACTCTCTCTGTCTATTTCCCTCTGTCTCTCTCTCTTCCTCTCTCTCTCTCTCTGTCTCTCTCTCTCTGTCTCTCTCTCTCTGTCTCTCACTCTCTGTCTCTCTCTCTGTCTCTCTGTCTCTCTGTCTCTCTCTATCTCTCTCTCTCTCTGTCTGTCTGTCTCTCTCTCTCTGTGTCTCTCTCTGTCTCTATCCCTCTGTCTATCTCTCTCTTCCTCTCTCTCTTTCTGTCTCTCTCTCTGTCTCTGCCTCTCTCTGTCTCTCTCTCTCTTTGTCTCTCTCTCTCTGTGTCTCTCTGTGTCTCTCTCTCTGTCTCTCTCTCTGTCTCTCTCTGTGTCTCTCTCTCAGTCTCTGTCTCTCTCTCTCTCCTTCCCTCTGTCTCTCTCTCTCTCTGTCTCTCTCTCTTCCTCTGTCTCTCTCTCTGTGTCTCTCTCTCTTCCTCTCTCTCTCTCTCTCTCTCTCTCTCTCTCTCTCTCTCTGTCTCTCTCTCTTCCTCTCTCTATCTCTCTCTACTCACGGCTGCAAGTATTGAATCTCTTCGGCTCTGAGCTTGTCTTGGTCGGGAAGTAAGTTTTCTCCTCTCAGACTATGATTACTCAATAAGCTAGCTGTACTATGTTAGATTTAGCTTTATTGAGTGCCCGTCAACGATTTGTGCTACATAGAACATAAACGAGTCAGAAGGTCGTACACGATAGCAGTGTCAGATACAGGATAAAGGTCTGCCCTTGCCCGTGTTCTATTGTGCTGAAAGTGATCTTGGCGTGTTGTGGATCAGTGTTCGTGCCCAGTGCCCCATGGGATTGATGAGTCTGGCTTCTGCGAGAGACTCTCTGTAGGACGTGCTTCGCCTTCCTCTACATCGTCATGCCTCTTACATCGACCCGGAACCCAGCATGGAGCCCAACGGAAGATTGTAGATCCGAAAATGTTCCCGTGCTGATGTACACCTCTTAATATTCAATTAAATTTCATGCCGCAAAGATACATGTAACTTTATCGGTATATCGTTAAGTAGAACATGTCATTACAGTACTAGAATGGTGTGTTTGGATATTATAAAACGAGCGAAATGTAATGTACCAAAAATGCTTGAACTGTTTGCAATGGGCCGATGGGCCTGTGCAATAAAGTTCAGTTAAGCTCTCTCTCTCTCTCTCTCTCTCTCTCTCTCTCTCTCTCTCTCTCTCTCTATATATATATATATATATATATATATATATATATATATATCTCTCTCTCTCTCTGTATATATATATATATGATATGATTTTTGTTTAAAAGCATTTATGACGAGATATGGATGGCAGGGGGAATGACGTCTTTAAGTTGTGAGTTATGCATAACGGTAAATATGAAAGCAGCAGAATGAACGAGGGAGCCAGGAGTTTTCTCTCCATCGACGAACTTGCCTCGACATCTCGGTTCCTTGCATTATAAAGATTTCAGTTCCAGAGGGTCTGGATTGTAAGGTGGTTAGCTGACGTGCGTGTAGGAAAGGTGCTTACTTGGAATTTATGCTTGTTGTGTTCACCTGGACAGACTACGCTTATGTTTGCACGTTTTGATCTCAATTTCTTCAGTATTGTCTAAAATATCATGGATTTAACCTGTAGTTAGTGAGCGACAGGGGAGGGGCAGTTTCTAGTTTCTGATTTTCTTTCAGTTGCCAGGGAGCCAAGGAGAGATCGCTGTGATTGACCAGTGGCCGAGGACCTTGTCCTGTTCCAAATGATGTGGTCACTCCAAATGATGCTGCTGCTTCAGGCAGTTTTGGTTTTTGCCCCGGCGATGTCTGGTGAGTGTCTCTTACACAGACAAATCCTACACAGATCTCATTCCACTAGCCTCTCAGTCTACCTCTATGTTGTTGTTTTCTTTTCATATTTGAAAAACCCACGAATGTGAATCGTCGTAATTTCTGTTACAACGCAATGGTGTTTCCGGCGTTGCCTCTGGCAGTACAGTTTGTCTGCTCTCTATGGGAGTAGTTCGTCCACCTTTGGTCCCCCCTTGTCACCCAGCTCTCACCAGTGGCTCCTAGAAACTGTAGCGTGCGCAGTGGCCACACCCCGGGCAACAGCTTCGACTGGCTGGCTAAACCTGGTGAGGGTAGCCGACGGGTCTCGAACCCTCGGTGATCTAGGTATGTCTACCTAAGCACGTGAAGACTGGATTCGGCGGACTGAGCGGAGGAACCACTAGATGGTCAACGGTCAAGAAGGCGATTCCCAGCAAAGCGTTGTGGAGCGCTAAGGGCATGACAAGACACATAGGACATCATGGCCATCCACTGCACCCGTTTCTGTCTCCAGCCGTCTCGACTCTGTCCTGCCACTGGATCAAGATGGTCTCGGGCGAGAGAGTGAGGTCGACGAACTGCGCAACTCTTTCTCACTTAAATCCAAATCATCGCGCAAGTCACTTTTGTCATCCATCCCATCCCATCATTCACCGACAAGTCCTGTGGCGACAGGCAAGCGACGAAGCGGCAGGTGTGGGTACACTGGGAGCCGTAGCCGTAACCCTGCACACAGGCGGCCCAGGGCATTGGGTCGTTCTTCGCTGACACGGAGCAGCGGTGGAGTCCGGCAGCCCCCTGGGCGACTGAGCAGCCCTCTTCAGGAATGCACTGCTCACCTCCATGGCAAGAGGAAGGGGCTAGAAAAGGTGCCCTAAACATTGCCTGCTCCAGCCTTCCCTAGCCAGCTCACCGCGGCTGGAGGGGACCCTATACCAGCGGTCGAATCACAAAAGACAAAAAGAAGAAAACGAGGATAGTTCCTCTCAAATTGGGCGCATGGAATGTGCGCACACTCCTGGACAGAGACGATGCAGACAGACCACAGAGGAGAACAGCCCTGATTGGTAAAGAACTCGCCAGATACGGCATCGACATCGCAGCCCTGAGCGAGACCAGGTTCGCGGGAGAAGGAGAGCTCTGCGAAAGAGGCTCTGGTTACACATTCTTCTGGAGTGGCAGACCTAGCGAGGAGCGGCGTGAAGCTGGCGTTGGCTTTGCAGTTAGGACAACTCTTGTCAGTAAGTTGGCTGGACTTCCCAAGGGAGTGAACGACAGGCTCATGACCCTAAAACTCCCACTGATGGCTGGAAGGAAGCATCTCACCATCATCAGTGCCTACGCCCCAACCATGACCAACCCAGATGAAAAGAAGGCAAAGTTTTACGAAGATCTTCACACTGTCATTGTCGATGTTCCAAAGGCGGACAAACTCATCTTGCTAGGTGACTTCAACGCAAGAGTTGGCAAGGACAACGTTGCCTGGGAAGGAGTCCTTGGACATCACGGAGTGGGCCACTGCAACAGCAACGGTCTTCTCTTGCTCCAGACCTGCGCTGAGCATGAACTGCTAATCACCAACACGATCTTCCGCCTACCTACCCGTAACCGGACATCATGGATGCACCCCCGCTCAAAGCACTGGCATCTTATTGACTACGTCATCGTGAGGAAGAGGGACAGGCAGGATGTACGAGTGACCAAGTCCATGTGCGGCGCTGAATGCTGGACAGACCACCGCCTCATTATCTCCAAGATCAACATCCGCATTCAGCCTAAACGACGCCCTCAAGGGGAAAAGGCCCCCAAACGGCTGAATGTTGCCAAGCTGAGGACCGCCAGCTGCAAGCAGTCCTTTGCTGACGCTCTGGAAGAGCGCTTGAAATCCACCTCTCCGGACAACCAGAATGTAGAGGCAAATTGGGCATCACTCAGAGAGCTGATTTACACCACAGCTACAGAGACCCTGGGGCCCCAGACCAGGAAACACAAGGACTGGTTTGATGAGAACTGCGAAGACATCAAGCAGTTACTGGATGAGAAACACCACCTCCACCGAGCTTGCCTCAATTACCCCAAGTCCACGGCAAGGAGAGATGCGTTCTACAACATACGCAGAACTGTACAGCAAAAGCTCCGTCAGATGCAGGACAATTGGCTCAGCAACAAAGCCGACGAGATCCAAGGATATGCAGACAGGCATGACTATAAGAACTTCTACAACGCCTTGAAAGAAGTGTATGGCCCCACGTCCTCAGGATCAAACCCCCTCCTCAGCGCAGACGGTAACATACTCATCACAGACAAAGAGAAGATCTTGGAGAGGTGGGCCGAACATTTCGACAACATCCTAAATCGCCCTTCGACAATCAACGAAGAAGCCATCAATCGTCTCCCACAAGTGCCCACCAACGAAGCACTGGATGACCCCCCATCCTTGCTTGAGACCCAGAAAGCAATTTGTCTTCTCTCCAGTGGCAAAGCACCTGGTTCAGATGCCATACCAGCTGAGGTCTACAAGGAGGGGGGAACAGCCCTGACTGAAAGGCTCCACCAGCTGTTTCTCTTGACGTGGGAGCAAGAGACGATTCCGCAGGATTTCAAAGATGCCTCCATTATACATCTCTATAAGCGAAAAGGAAATAGACAGGCTTGTGACAACCATAGAGGCATATCACTGCTTTCTATCGCAGGAAAGATCCTTGCCAGAATCCTGCTCAACCGCCTCACAGCCCACCTTGACCAAGGACTCCTGCCTGAAAGTCAGTGTGGATTCCGAAAAGAACGAGGAACCATCGACATGGTGTTCGCTGCCAGGCAGCTGCAAGAGAAATGTCAGGAGCAGAACTCCGACTTGTTCTCCACCTATGTTGACCTGACCAAGGCGTTTGACACCGTTAGTAGAGAGGGCCTGTGGAAGATCATGGCCAAGTACGGTTGCCCAAGGAAATTCATCGCCTTGGTGCAACAATTCCACGAGGGCATGCAGGCCAGAGTCCAGGACAGCGGAGAGTCATCTGACCCTTTCCCAGTCACAAACGGGGTCAAGCAGGGCTGCGTCCTGGCACCAACACTGTTTAGCCTAATGTTTTCCGCCATGCTGTCAGAGGCCTTCAGAGACGAGGACGTTGGTGTCAACCTGAGGTACCGCACAGACGGCAAACTGTTCAACCTGCGGAGGCTCCAGGCAAAAAACAAGGTTATGACAGACATCATTAGGGATCTGCTGTTTGCCGATGACTGTGCCCTCAACGCTGTCTCAGAAGCCGACATGAAACGAAACGTTAATCTGTTCTCCAGCGCCTGCACAAACTTTGGTCTGACGATCAGTACAAAGAAGACTGAAGTCCTCCATCAGCCCGCGCCTGGAAAGCCCTACGTTGAGCCCAACATCACTGTCAATGGCCAGAGACTAAACACAGTGAACCGTTTCACATACCTAGGCAGCACACTGTCTCAGAATGCTACCATCGATGACGAAGTAAACATTAGAATTGCCAGAGCCAGCTCCACTTTTGGCAGGTTATATCCAAATGTCTGGAACAGAAGAGGCATTACCACTCAGACCAAGCTGAAAGTATACAGGGCAGTGGTGCTCCCCACACTGCTATATGCATGTGAAACGTGGACTGTCTATCAACGCCATGCTAGAAAACTGAACCACTTTCACACAACAAGCCTCAGGAAGATCCTTGGCATAAAATGGCAGGACAAAATTCCAGACACAGTGGTACTGACCAAAGCAGGTCTCCCCAGCATCTTCACCCTCCTGATGCAGTCACAGCTTCGCTGGGCAGGGCACGTAGTCCGGATGCCAGACGAGAGACTGCCAAAGAGACTCTTCTATGGCGAGCTACGGCATGGCCAGCGGTCCCACGGTGGGCAAAAGAAGCGCTTCAAAGACACCCTGAAAGCTTCACTGAAAGCTTTTGCCATCAATCCAGACACGTGGGAACGGGCTGCAATGGACCGATCCACCTGGCGCTCTTCCATCCACAAAGGTGCCAAGACATGCGAGGCAAACAGGATCACTGCCGCAGAAAAGAAGAGGCAAGCCCGCAAGGCCCATGCTGTCAACCCCCCTGGAGACGTCCCACTTGTCCCATGTCCCTTCTGTTCCCGAACCTTCCGTGCCATGATCGGCCTCGTTAGCCATCTGCGCACACACAGACAGAACCAGTCCCAGCAACCCCCCGGATGACTAGAGTGGTCCTCGTCGACTCGACGGACGAACAACACTGGCAGTACAGTTTGTCTACTGAAAGGAAAAGCAACAAATCCCAAGATTAAAAACGTTAACACGACACTCAATAACAAAGCACTCCAATGAAGAAAAATACATGTTGGCATTCAATTCTGAGCCTTCCAAGATGCAGGAAAAACGAAAACATTTTTGACTCACATGCGAAGCAAAAGTGAGTCTATGTACTCACCCGTGTCGTCCGTCCGGGCGTCTGGGCGTCCGGGCGTCCGGGCGTCTGGGCGTCCGTGAAAAACTTTAACGTTGGATTTATCTCGGAGACTATTAAGTCTATCAATACCAAATATAGCATGATGGTGTATGATGACATGGCCTCAAAAAACATACATAGTGACTTGACCTTGCTTCAAGGTCAAGGTCGTAGGGGCCATAAATGTTGTCTAAAAACAGCTATTTTTCACATTTTCTCCATTTTCTCTGACGTTTTTAAGATTGGATACGTGTCCTATATATGTTATATAGGGCAAATAAATTCCTATCTTTTGATACCAGTTTGGCTGATCTTGCTTCAAGGTCAAGGTCACTGGAGCTCTTCAAAGTTGGATTGTATACATATTTTGAAGTGACCTTGCCCCTGAACTATGTAAGATAACTCTTCCAAACTTCACAACATTGTAGTACACATGTTATACTTTTATCATGAGATTTATTTGGTCACATATCATCAAGGTCAAGGTCACTTTGACCCTTATGAAATGTGACTAAAATGGGGTAGTGAACCACTAAAAGTGACTATATCTCATGGTAGAAAGTGCCAATAAGCACCATTGTGCTTCCTATGTCTTGAATTAACAGCTTTGTGTTGCATGACCTTGGATGACCTTGACCTTGGATCAAGGTCACATGTATTTTGGTAGGAAAAATGTGTAAAGCATTTCTTAGTGTATGATGTCATTGCTAGGTTTAGTTGTTTGACCTTGACCTTGAAGGTCACCTGAAGGTCAAGGTCATGCAAATGTCAAGGTCAATCATGTGAGTCGTATGGGCTTTTGCCCTTCTTGTTAAAAATATCCATTCGCATTTTTATTGGGAGACTACGACCTCAAGACCAACATCTTCATTTTTCTTAATGCAGCTCATTTTGTCATTAAATCTCTCGTTTGATTTTGAACCTGGATGCTTTTTGTCTTTCACTTTATTTGATGAAATGTAATGTCTCAGTATCTGAATGTTCGTCTCACTCTATTCATCTGCTTCTCAATCTAGCACATGGTTGCTCAATCAATATGATGATATACTGACTTATCAATAATGTATCAATTTTGGGTGTGTTTTTTAACCACATATATTATTTTTCGTTTCAATCATACCCACAGGAATAGTTTCCCTGTTTGTTGGGAGTGAGAATGGACCCATCGTGTCTCCCTACGCGTTTGGAAAGAGGAAAATAGCTATGGAAACGTGGCTTTACTTGCTCTTATTCTGACCATATCTTACAAATGTTTGTGATCAATGGCCCTAGAAATCCAGCTAAGGCTGATAGGCCATGAAACTCCATCAATAAATCAATCACCCACAGGAATAACACCTTTACAGAGTCAGCGGTTTCCATAGTCGTAGAAAAGAGGAATCGCATTTTCAACAACGACAACTGAAGCTTGTTTTCCAGAACTGCGATGTGATAGTCAAGGGGAAGCGGTGGGGGGGGGGGAGGGGGGTGGGGGGAGGGGGACGCTACTGGTTGACTCACATGCGAAGCAAAAGTGAGTCTATGTACTCACTCTTTTCGTCCGTGCGAGCGTCCGTAACAAACATTAACGTTGGATTTTTGACTCACATGCGAAGCAAAAGTGAGTCTATGTACTCACCCGTTTCGTCCGTCCGGGCGTCCGGGCGTCCGGGCGTCCGGGCGTCCGGTCCGGGCGTTCGGGCGTCCGAAAACGTTAACGTTGGAATTTTTTCAGAGACTATTAAGTCTATCAATACCAAATGTGGCATGATGGTGTATGATGACAAGGCCTCAAAAACACACATAGTGAGTTAACCTTGCTTGAAGGTCAAGGTCGCAGGGGCCATAAATGTTGTCAAAAAACAGCCATTTTTCACATTTTCTCAATGTTCTCTGACGTTTTTGAGATTGAATACCTGACCTATACATGGTACATAGGGCAAAGTAAGCCCTATCTTTTCACACCGGTTTGACATAACTTGATTCAAGGTCAAGGTCACAGGAGCTCTTCAAAGTTGGATTGTATACATATTTTGAAGTGACCTTGACCCTGAACTATGTAAGATAACTGTTTCAAACTTGATAAGTATGTGGGGCACATATAATACTTTCTTTAAGAGACACATTTGGTCACATATCATCAAGGTCAAGGTCACTTTGACCCTTATGAAATGTGACCAAAATGGCGTAGTGAACCACTAAAAGTGACCATATCTCATGGTAGAAAGTGCCAATAAGCACCATTGTGCTTCCTATGTCTTGAAATAACAGCTTTGTGTTGCATGACCTTGGATGACCTTGACCTTGGGTCAAGGCCACATGTATTTTGGTATAATAAATGTGTAAAGCATTTCTTAGTTTAGTGTATGGTGTCATTGCTAGGTGTAGTTGATTGGCCTTGACCTTGAAGGTCACCTGAAGGTCAAGGTCATGTAAAGGTCAAGGTCAAGCATGTGAGTCGTATGGGCTTTGCCCTTCTTGTTGTTATATTGATTGGCTCAACTTTATCTCGGCATGGGCAGAGATGTATGAATATCATTACAGTCAGTTTAAATATTAAAAAATGGGCTCGTCCCACTAGTGGTTCGTTTAGTTGAGAACAGGCTTCAAAAACTACTTTGACCGGTTCTCACAAACTCGCCGGACCATGTGGGTATCGGACCCGACACCCTGAGCGATTTTCAGGTCATTGCATCATCAGAACAGGCAATAAATTTCCTTCTGTAGTGATTTCCCATTAAAAAAGAATACAACCAATTCTCCTAATCTAGTAGCGCTAGATATCGTATCAACGATTTTCGTCTTCTTGCATCAGAACATAACATTTCTCATTCATTCAGACTATGGAAAATAAAGTCACATTTCATTGGCATTATGTTAATGACTATGTACACAACAAAGATTTCGCAATGCAAGACAAAACGTTACAAACGAGGGCTTATACAAAACGAACAAAGATAAGTGATTGCATTGCGGGAGTCTCAGGTCATTCTGGAGTTCCAGAATTGTTGGTGTTTGACATACTCGTGGCAGGTGGTCCAAAGGATTGGTTCATGAGGTATCTCTGTATCATCAGTGGTTGGTGATTGCGCTGAAGACGTGAAAACTGAAAACGTACATAACAAGGAAAGCGACCTGTTAAGCATGTATATTGTACACTTAGCAACCGAAGTTGACGGAGAACTGGTTATTTCATTGGTTTCTGGCTCAAAATGATTTTTTTAATGACCTATGGAATTGCACTATATGCATATTTGAAAGTAGTCCAGTCACTGTAGCAACATGCATTATACGGATTCGTCTGCAAATACAGCAGAATCTTGACATTGATGACATGGAGTATTACGCAAATAGACGCAGGTTTTGTTGTTGTTGTTGTTCGTTTTGCTGTAGGTGCTGTTTGTTTTATTTTCTTTTATATCAAAAACAGGGTCTCACTATAGACAGTTTAACCATCGTGATTTGTTGTTGTTGTTGAGAAAGCACCCAACAGCTCACCTAAAATAGTCGATATCCACGTCGAACCCGTCATACATGTTCCTAATATTTGACCCATTTCTGGGCATGCCGTCCCCATTTCCTTCATCATGGCGCGCAGCACATATTGTACGTGTGAAGCCAGGCTTGGATCTCACGTATCGTAATGGCTATCGCTCTGTCTCCTGCAGACTCTCGTACAACAGCCTCACGCGTCATCCTCCATCTGGCTGGCGACTAAACGCCTGGGAGAGTCGCTGGCAACACCGCCAGGCTAGATGGGACAGGTGTCTACAGCATCTTGCCTTGCACAGAAGCGAGTGTATATGGAAATTTGTTCCAGCTCTCGGTATACAGGTAGCACAGTCAGCCTCGCCACCTCGTTCTCACGCATTGTAGAGACCATGAAGCGCTTCCTAGTTGGAGCGTGCAGAGCGGCACTGGTAAAACGCGCAGAGACTGGAAGCCAGTCTAAAGGCAGCCCCGTAAACCAGAGGCTCCTACGAGTCCTTGCTTCCCTTGTGGTCACTGGTTGACTGGAAGCCAGTCTAAAGGCAGCCCCGTAAACCAGAGGCTCCTACGAGTCCAAGCTTCCCTTGTGGTCACTGGTTGACTGGAAGCCAGTCTAAAGGCAGCCCCGTAAACCAGAGGCTCCTACGAGTCCAAGCTTCCCTTGTGGTCACTGGTTGACTGGAAGCCAGTCTAAAGGCAGCCCCGTAAACCAGAGGCTCCTACGAGTCCAAGCTTCCCTTGTGGTCACTGTTTGACTGGAAGCCAGTCTAAAGGCAGCCCCGTAAACCAGAGGCTCCTACGAGTCATAGCTTCCTTTGTGGTCACTGTTTGACTGGAAGATATTTGTGGATGACTCCAGAGACTCAGTAAACAATAGACGAGTTTCTATTCCAGCCCGGCGCGGCACAGCAGCAACGCTCCCCCCCCCCCCCCCCGGGGGGCAAGGAATGAGCGCTGTATGCAGAAACTCGCGTGGAGAGCGTCAGTGTGAAACGAGGGGAGTCGCCCTGTGCACAACGGGCTTTCCCAGATGTAGGATAGCTCCAGAAGCCTAGCCAACGGCGGTCCCTAGCAGCCAAGAAGATTAGCGATGGACATCAGGTGAGGGTCAGATCATTTAGACGCAAGCGTGCGTTCAACGACCCTGGAAGACCGAAGTGAAGCGCACATCAAAACGTTGCCATCTCCGTACCCTACCC